>JAOWBH010159948.1:0-11376 GCA_028566215.1 Silene coronaria
ATAATAAAATGTTCTTGGAATTGGAGTTTTGAAACACTACCTCGGGCAACCGAGGCGGTAGCGCCCTTGATTACCTTTGCCGGGTAATTTGGGGTGTTACATAGGACCCAAAATGGTTATGAATTACAACACCCCGAAATGACCGAACCCGAATATACCCGGTCATATCATTATTCGAACTTTGTTGACCCGTAACTAAACTGACCCAAAATGGCCGATTTGAAACCACTCAACTCAAAGATTACCCGACAAAATACAACTCTAACAAACCTATATGTTTTAAAATAGAGTTAATTCATGGGAATAACCCAACTATTACCCGTCTTCTTATAATAATCCATACAACACTTTAACCCACAATATACCCATTTTTAACTATCTTCTTCTCAGATTAGAACAGGTAACCGGATACCTGTTAAACAAGTTATTACTCTATTTTTTTTCTAAGTTAGCAAAGAATACCACCCAAAACATTTAGACCTCCACCCTCACATATAAACCAGTTACCACTCTCGTACTCGTTCATCTACCCAACCACCATCAGACTTACCACCCACCATTACTGATTCCTACAACTCACCACCGTCAACGCCCACACTCATAAACTCAACCATCAATCACCTAATCCTGAAGCCACTTGGTACCGCTGTATCAAGCTAAGCACTCCGAATATCCGATAGATCCATAGCCTCACCTTAACATTCTTCGACCATCAAACATGAATCTTATATTTCTGGTCAAGCATTTCATACAAATGAGTGGACTTATCCTCATTTACCCTATTTATAGTCAACTGCAAGTAGAATGTTAAAAAGGAGACTAATGGACCATAAAGGAATGATTGAAAGTGGAAATCTTTCGGTAATTAATATAATCGCATACATAACCAATTGTTTAACTGAAACTAAACATTCATCAAGTGAAAATCTTGCTGGTAATTAAGATAACCGCAAGTGGTCGACGGGGTCAATGGCGTAATATTGGTGGTTGTGGGGTCTGGGGTAGTTGTCATGGTAGTGACTGCTATGTTGGTTGCCTGGTTGGTGGGTTATGGGTGGTGATTAAGGTTATTAATGAAGGAGGAAAAGAGAGGCTTTAACAAAAAAAATGGGTCACCTATTAATTTACCGAAATTTAAAGGTCAATAATGGGGTAAGTACAATATTAGAAGAAGAGGGCAATAATATGGTTTATTGTGAATTAAAGTGTTGTTCGGATTATTATAAGAAGATGGACAATAGTTCGGATTATTCCTATGAATTAACCCTTTAAAATATGAAATCAAATACAATATTATTTACGTTGGAATAAATAATTAATCATTTGCTAAATGTACTTTGATTATACTTTACAAAAGTTTTTTTTTTTTTTTTTTTACAAAAATTAGTAGAAATTTTTTATAATTTGTTTGTTTTTTATACTAGTGATGATATTTGTCATTTCTAAAGATGTACAAATCCCTCATGTACCAACTCAAATCATAATTATGCTCTTACTGTAATTTTTTATTGCTAAAAAAGGTACAAAGCCCAAATATACTGCAATTGACCTAAACCTTAATACCCTCCCAATCTCCCATAATCCTATGTAAATAATATCCTTGTTTACTCCATCCCATTTCACTTTTACCCAACCGTCACTCAAGCCTTACTACACCATCCATATCAATTTCGAATGTCCACAATAAGACTCACTCAAATTGTCTCACCTCTCTCAATCTCATCCTTACAAAGCACTAAAATTATCAACTATTGAAATTGAATACCCATATAAAACAATTTCGAACCGTTGCTATTTAAGCAATTTGCAACTTTACTTGTTTCAGTGTATTTTTTGGACATAGATTGATCTTTTTTTCATTTACTACGTGATGTTCCAAAAGTATTCTATTTAATCAAAATTTTTGGTATAACCATCATACAATTGTTCCAATTGGTTTCTGAAATTTTGTTTTTGTAAAGCTCATTTAATTTTAATTTTTTCCATGTATTTTAGTATATATTTAATTAAATTGTTTAAGCTTCGTTGTTATTATTCAAATATTTCTGTACATATTATATATTTGGTGATAGTGATCATGATTTTTTTTACACCAACATCTTTTAATTCAAAATTGAAATAGAGAGGAGATTGTAATTTATAAATTTGTATGTAGTTCTTTAAGATATGAATTTCTGCATTGATTTCTGTTTTTTTGTATTTGAATAATAAATATTATTATTATTGTTATAATTTTTTTTTATTATTTATGTTTTACGGAGTAATTTATTTATGAAAATTTAAGCCTTGTGATTTTTTTTCCAAAGTTTGCTGTCATTTTTTTTTTAAAAAAAATAGTTGTATATTTTGTAGATGTGGGGCTCAATTTGTTTTTTCACCCCCAAAATTTCAAGAGCCAATAGAATGTTGGGAAAAGACTTTTCTTTTATACTATGTAGATATCATGAGATATGGGAAAAAGAGATAAAAGCTCCACAAGCTCGCAATTCATAACAAAATAAAGTTTTTTTTTTTTTTTTGACGGAACGTAACAAAATTGTTGGATTTATGCCTTGAATCTGATTTATTAGTCGTTGCCACTTCGAACGACTAGTCGGGAATCCTGCTGTCCGGTCAGTTGGGCCGAAATTAGGTCATCTGTATTAGGGTATTAGAGAGTATTATATAAACTCTCTAACCCTCAACCTAGCAGCTATACATATCAGTCCGTCTGTATTTTGTATTCCGAATTCCTCACATATAATAAAACTCTCTCCCTTCTGCCTGGTGGACGTAGCTAATACATCGTTAGTGAACCACGTAAATCTTGTGTTCTTTCTTTTATTTATTTATTTTCTCGTATTCCGTTATAATAAAAATAAGGGTTATTTCATATGAATAATTCATCTTATGGGTGGTCTGCTTAAATTACTTCATCCTTTAAGTAATTCGACTTTAATCCATCCTATCCTCCCTTCCTTCCCGGAACAAACTTATTTAATTTTTTTACCTGTTGTATAAGGTCACCCTTTTCCTCCCTTCTGATTTAACTCCCAAATCTGACCCACTCCACGACAAACGCAACAACCGCCACATCTGCCTTTCTCACCCTCAAATTCTTACATCATTAATCCCATATTATTACACACCCCACCTACCACAATCACCTATTGTACTCCCCGGTCAGTATACTCGGAGAGAGTCAGCGTCGAGGAGGGACCACACAAGGAGTGGTTGTTGGAGAGAGGACCGCAGACTATAGATGAAGGAGTAATGAACAGAGGGAGAAGAGAAGAATTGATGTTTTTTTTGGAATTAGAGTAAGAATTAAGGTGTCTTAACCCTTAAAGACATACGAGTGACCGGTAGTTTAGGTTGCCCGTCGCCTTAGAGTGTTATTGGAAGGTATGTTGTATAGGACGGATTAAATTGGAATTACTGATAGGATGAAATAATTTAAGCAGGTCACCTGTAGAATGAATTATTTTTATGAAATAACTCTAAAAATAAAGCTAAGTTGTTTGTATAACGCAAATTTCTCATATAAAGTTGCTAAAATCATAGCATGACATTTGCAACGGTATCAAATAAAGTTGTAACGTAATCAACGAAAACCATAGAAAAAACAAACTTGTAAATGTACTCTTACATTTATTATTTATTATATCCAAAACCGTACGGAATATGCATTTACAAGTTACAACAAATGCTTCTTACAATCTTTATTATTATTATTATTATGAGCCGCCAAAACATCCTCGTGACATGCACGGGAATATAATCGCAAGAACCAACCTCTCATCCTACTATAAATTTGTTTATCCGTCTAGTATATGTGATTTTCTATTAATTTTTTCCCCAATAATATAAGGCCGTCACTAAATCCACAAGGCAAACCCGTTCTTAACAACCGATAAATTATTAGGAGCCTCGCTCTCATGAATCGATCCATGAATCTGTAATACCGGGTAACCGGTACATTTAACAACCACCTAATAAAAAAAGGGAAGTACATTTCAATAGAAAACACTCAACCATACTTATTGAACAAACCCAAGGTAAGCTCCAAACCGGGCTCACTCTCACCCACACGACCAGCAACTGACCCATCCGTACTAGTCTCACCTGAAAACATACTATGATTCCCAAGATCATCATGTTCATTAAAGGAAACACGCTTCGAATCCGAAACTGGGACACGAGGGGTGCGCCTGTGACGAGTGCGGGTTTGAGACGGACCAGAGGACGACGACAGATGTCGAATGTCAAAAAGCTGAAGAGGAGGGAGAAGAGGCTGCTGCTGCTGCTGCTGTGGAGGTAGACCAGTGCCATGAGGAAGTTGCATGACAGGTAGACCTTTAAGAACGGAGTCAACAGCCACCTGGCAGTGGTGCCACTGACCAGAGTATAGTAAACCCACTGAGCCGTACACTGGGTCCACCACCCGTCCACATGCCTCGTATAATAGTGACTGGAATATTGCTGCCAATTTAATTCAACAACGTTAAATGCTCTTGATAATTACTCATATTAAATTATTAATTACTGCTTTATTTAATTAAATTTAATTTCTTCATTGGATTCTCTACTTTTGACCTATTTAGGAACCCTATTGCTGATTGTAATTTGGCAATTTAATAGACGACTATCAAAGTTTATCTATTTTATTTTTTATTTTTATTGTTTATAATAAGCTAGGCAATCGAGTACGATTCAATGAGGATTGGGTAAACATGAAAATCTTGATTAAAAATTGTTTGTATATCACCTTCTTATTTAATTTTTGTTCTTTGGTATGGGTATTTATGAGTGTATGACCCAGACTCGTTTTCATAGTTTAACAAATTTCAATGCAAAGCATCTAATTAAAAATTTACAATAACTCGCCTACAAATTATACTCGGTTTAGAAGGTTTTATTTTTTACATGTACTCAATGAACACATGTCAGAAAAACCCTTTTATAAACTCAATGAACACATGTTAGAAAACTGTTTCATAAATTATACTTCCTCTTATTCCATATGTTGGTTTCCCTTTCCTTAATCATGCGAATCAAATGTTCGTTCCCTTTCCTTTTTTAGTAAGTTGTATGTGGTCCAAAATCAATTACATATGGAGTTGGGTGTATTGTGTAGTCCAAATTTATTTCATTAATTTTGGTGTTCAAATGAAAGAGAACCAACAAATAGAATATGAGGGAGTATTAGTTCTGATGGTACAGTTTCAAATATTTTCACAAAGTGCTCCTAGATATTCCTATCATGGTTACGAAGAGGTCTTAGCCAGGCAGGTGGTAAGAGGGTAACATGGCAATAGGTTATGGATTTGAATTTTTTTCCAATTTCCTCCATATATTATATTGGTCTTGCGCCTTATAATAATAGGGCAAAAAAAAAAAAACACTCGATCATAAATAATGAGAACGAAGCTCAAACATTTGCCATATTCAACAAAAAATATTATTATTTGACGTTTAAATACCACTTAAAAGTATTAAAACAAAAGGTCAAATTAATAATCTTAGTGATTTTTTATAAACCAATGCACATCAGGCTCAACTGTTATATAGTCCATCTGTTATAATCGATTAGTTACCTAAATTGTTTGTTTAATGTGAATAAACAACAAAGGAAAGAAGTATGGAAAAAGAAAAACAAAACAAAAAGGGCGGAAAAGAAGTAAAAGTAAAGAAATTTACAAGGACGAAGGTGATCGGGGCCAGCATTGAGGAGGTTAAGTAACCCAGCACGGCCATAAAACTTGGCAAGGAAGACGGTAGCGTTGGCTTGAGCATCCGGCGACTTAATCCAATTAAGGCAAGGCCTAATAGCGCAGTCCTCGCTACACCCTTTTCGGAGCACCCTACATCCATTGCAACTAGTCCTCATTGCTTTAATTTTCCAATTTTCAATGAGAAAATATGGTTAGAGAGACTAAGTAATGAGAGATTTATACAATGGAGTGAAGTAATGGATTTCTACGTTATGAGGTGTGTGTGTGTGTATATAGTGGGTGCTTTGGTTGAAGATTGCAGTTTTTAAGTCCTTACAGAATGAATGTACTTTTAAGAGAAGAAAACCAGGTGAATGTTTTAAAGGTTACTAGCTTTTTCTTCTCAATTCAGGGTTTCGAGGCTAAAACTGCTGTACGCGTGTAATAATCTTATACGGAATAATAATTATACAACTTTTTTAGTAATTTTTATGTTTTATTTATTCATTTAGATCGTCGTAATTAAGTTTATAAGGTATTATAAGGTGATTGTAAAAAAAATTTCCTAAATATTTTTTTCTGTGTGCTTATTTGGAAAGTTTTAGGATGGTCTATCATCTAACTTCCAAGTGTAAGCCGCATTGTTTGGGGTTTTTATGTTAGTGCCATGCACTTTTGCGTAATATTAGTGGAGTACGAGTGTACGAAGATTACGAGGATGAAATATGGGAATCTAAGTTGAGCCTTTCTCTTACTACTAATAGAGGTTGCGGGTACCAAATTGCTATCATATTGAAATCAATCCTCCTTGCTTAGATTTGTTTCATTAATAGTAAAACAATAAATGAAGTAAATTGATTACTTCATTGCTAGTACCTTTGTAAGTTGTAATATGATAAAAGCAAAGGGTTATATTTAGTTTATAACTTTATTAATCTCAATTCAATTGTTACTAGTACCGCTATTTCGCTATGTTAGTTTTCTTATGCTTGTTGCAATAAATGTTATTTAGTTCGAATTAATTAGTGAGATTTTCAGACGCGCAGATAACGTGACCTATTTAATTCAGTGTACTTTCAGCCCACCTATTCTGCCCGTTTCGTTACGCTTTCGATTCTAGATTAGCCCATGGTACTATACAAACTCAATATTCTAAAACAATTACATGATGACAAGTATTTGTAAAATTTACTTCATAGTTATTGCTTTTAAATTTCTTAATCAATGGTTTAACAAATAATTCTTTGTAAGAGGTCTATCTTTCTAATTCTAGCTATTTATGTATGTTGGTATTATGTCAATAAACTTAATATCCCCAAACATATACGCGGTTTGGACATTATTAATTTGTTTATGACATGATAAACCAAAATTCAAGTTACTGAAATAATTTCAATAAAATTTAGAGGTAAAAAGGTAGTAATGGCATAACTAAAAAGGCAGCACAAGTAATATAAAAACGTTACAAATACATGTTCAAATATTTTAAAAAAAATAGTCTAATAGTTAAAACGGATATAGTGTGTACATTAAATCGTTAATTCATCGAATTTGGAATTTGAATGCTCATTATACTTCCTCCTATCCACTGTTTCTTCCCTATTTTCTAAAACGGATTATTCAGGTTTTCTTCCCCTTTCTTATTTTGGTAAGTTTTTATACTCTTATCTCTCTCCAATCACCAAACCCCACCATTTCCTTTATTAATATTTAATCCTAATTATTACTATCCCTCTCCAATCACCAAACCCCACTCATACCATTTATTAATATTTAATCCTAATTATTCATACCTCTCTCCAATCACCAAACCCCACCCTTAATATAATACTCCCTCCCTTAATTTGCGTGTCCTCCCCAAAAGGGAACAATATAGTGGATAGGAGGAAGTATTAATGGTTGTTTTTATATTTTATTGATGCACTAACTAGTTTAATTTGGGGCTTTTGTTCGTACCAACAGTACAATTTCTGGTACCATTCATTCTAATAAAGTTAGTGCTACACAGCATTATTTAGTTTGTTCCTCTTCTAAATTTTAAAAAGATGAATGAGACATCTTCACTTTCATCGAGAAGAGGACGCAATTTTAATTTGTCTTTAAATGGTTCAATAATTTCCAAGGGTATTTGAATCAAGCCAATATCTCATTTCAGACGGAATCAAACGTCTGAAATGAAGACGAATAAAATGTGAATATTTTACAATAAAGTGTGAACATTTCCTGATAAGAAGTTACCTTCAACTAATTGTTAAGGAGAAATTTGATCATTTCGTCAAAATTGTTGAGGATGTTGAAGTTCGTGCACGTGTTCAGCCATCCATACGCCTTATTATCACTTATGTTGCCCAATGTTGTTATCTATGTTTACTTTGTATCTAAAATAAGTGCATTTGACCATATGAGTCAAATGCCACTTATATAAAAACTTATTTTACTACTACAAAAAAAAAAAAAAAACTTATTGTTAAAAAGTGGTAATTCTAGTTATTAACTTTTTATCTTTAAATGGCCACTTTTTAATACAAAATTATGACGTTTTTCTCATCTTAAGTTATGATCGTCTTAAGAGAGATTTGCGGTTGAGTCAATAATTGCCTATCTAATATTCGCATGTAACCGAGTATTTGGAACTTGTTTGCACTCGATGTAGTATTATGGAACGTGGTTAGTTAGCATGTACTGTCATATTGTCATTCACAGCTTTCCTCAAACTTGGTCTGTTAACTAGTGATCAAGGGATGAGCTTAGTTTCATGTATTCTAGTCGCATTTATGACATTTCTTATCATTCACATCTCAGATTTATGATTGATTGTACGATGATTACTCCCATCAATGTGACACTTTCGTCATATGTTCTAGAATATATTTTAAGGGTAGTCATAACGTCACACCAGAATGTACTCTGCTACTCAAAACACCCCTTAGAAAAGTCGAGGTATTAATAAAGTAACGAGTGACAGATTTGCTTCATATTTGACGTTATCATTCCTCTATTTGGCTTCTTCTTAGGAATATACTCTGTATTGTTCAGGCAATTCTTTTATTCGACATTAATCACACAAACCGTATCTGGGCTGGTCGTAAATTTGAAACAGAACTTTACTGTAGATTTTTCAATGTTACTTAGATCGATCATGGCTTTGATTAACCAATATTGTGTACCTTTCTGCCCTTTTCTGTTTGATGGAGCATTTACAGGGGACATAGAACATGCGCATTGAACCGAGTTCCTTGCCTCTGCATCAGATGAACGACGCGACTGAATTTCATATGAGGTGATCAGACTGATCACTAAAATCCCAAACTCGATCCCTTCATTTTGTTTAATATACTCCGTAATATATTAAAGACTTGAATTCGTTTTGTGTGATATGTTATGTCTTTTGTGTTTGGACCATTACATATCCATTTGTGCTATATTAAGCCCGAAGTAGAATTGTTCACAGACCGCTCTCCCTAAAATAATGGAGGGAGACGATAAAGGGAAATCATCCTTTTTCCGGCTCCGAAAATCTCTATCCAGACAAAGGGTAGTGGAACCATAAATCGAGCAAAGTTGAGATGAAAGATACACTCCATCTTCTGTACTTTCATATGCGTATGGACAAAACTATAAATCAAATTGCGCATCAGTAAATGTATCCCTCACAGTCATAGAAAACCTTAGTAGTTAGCATGCGACTGTCGTCTGCAAGTTAGTGGTCGAGGAATGAGCTACGTCTTTAAGGACTCGTCTCTAACCGCATTTATGAGATTTTCCATCATTCACATCTCAAGTATACAATGATGTCTCTTATTGCCTCATGTCAATGTGACACTCTGCTTGTGAAAGTGTTGGAAATGATAATTTTCGGTCTACTATTTGGGCCAGCTTTATCGAATCAGGTCAGTTTTGCCAAGTGTTCGCTCACTTAACGAACCTAAATTAGAAAAGCCAAATCGAGAAAAGTATTATGAAGAAAGGATAAAATCGGTCCATCAATACTCCAAATGTAAACATAATACGAGTTATATATATATATATATATATATATAGTTCATACACTGTCGGCACTTATAAATTATAGTACAAATAAAATTTGCACAAATTCTCATTTGTGACGGACAAAAATCCGTCACAGGTACTTTGTTGTTTTGTTCAGACTAATCGTATTAAAAATCATAAATAATTTTCTCGAAATGCTCCATATGACTACTGAACAGAGTAATAGCGAGGAGCAAGTACTGTCCATCTTCACTAGGCATGATGAAAGTAAGACCCTCATACCCGAGTCCACCATGACGACAAATCCCGGGTTTGCCCCACCCGAAATCCATTTCATAAATCGGCATTCCTTTTAAATAATTCACATGAATATCGGGACACCTCGATATATGAGGTCCATTGGCTATAGTCGTTACATCAGGCTGTAGGCTAAGGTAATCAAGGGCGGATTGTATGTACTCTGCGTCGACTCTTGTTACGGCCTCATGAACCTTGCTTGCTACGTACCTTAGAGGTTTAGACAGTATTTCACCACATTTATCAAAATAAGTCGTGTTAAATACGTAATTACCATAGTACCCTTTCGGTACATCTTCTTGTTTGAATTTTGAACGTCCGTTCACTGTTGTGGAGAACTTGACGAGAGTGTCATGATCGACATTGCGAGCTTTCAGGGCGCAGCGCCATACATGAGCTGCTAAAACATTAAACGCGCTGTATTGTCGTTTGTCTTTGGATGTTGGCGTTGCTTGTTGTTTTAAGGCAGAAATGTGGTCTTGTGAAAATTTGAAGAGTCCGACTTTTGTGCCCTCGATTTGCTGGGAATCACCTGTTTATATCGATAGCACCATTAAATAAGAAGTATATATACTTCATCAGTCTCAGTCATTAGTTTAATTTACGTTTATACAATACTTGTGAGTTGTGACAGAGAATAGAAAAAGCTAAATAAATAATCGAGACAAAAGGAGTCGCATATACAGGGTGGACAAAATGCTAATAAACCATGGCAATTAACTTACTAGAGAACTGGTTGATAACCGATGAGCGTGGTTGAAATTCAGGATGGTTGAACCTGACTTGTGGTGGGTTACGCGGAACAAGAAGTTTAGTTCGATCAAAGTCTGGTAAGCCGTTGAGTCCAACTCCCCTGGCTAATCTAGTCCACTCACTGGTTAGATACACATCGGCCGCCCCATCTCCAACATAGTGATGCGACGCCAACCCGATGGATACTCCACCACACGCAAATCGGGTTAGTTGCACCATAAGAAGAGGCATACTCGCGAGATCACCTACGCAATGTTTAGACCAGACCGTTTAATTAAACAGTGTACAAGACAACTCAATTCTGATTTCGGTTATATAAAAACATAGGCGATTTCTGTTATTTTTCTTTGAGTAAATTATAACTTACTCCCTTTTATAACACACATTTTCAAATTTACTCCCTATTAAAAAAAAAAATTTAAATATTACATCCATAATATTGCTGAAGTTTAGAAATTGCTCCCAAATGCCTTTTTTCATGTTTTTATGACAAAAATACCCCCAATTGAATTACTTGCACATATTAGTCCTCGAATCCATCCCAACCGCCCACCCGACTCCACCACCAACCACCGCCCAACTCCACCGCCTGTAATACTGTGTATTACTTTGGTCTGTGGCTCGGCCGAGTAGGGTTGACTCG
>JAOWBH010159959.1:3419-18955 GCA_028566215.1 Silene coronaria
GGCTTGTGACTTGAGAACCTTTCCCGAAACTTTTCTGAATATATTTCTATAATTAGTTACTACCTTTGATTACATGGAAATGCTCCATTAGCTTTTTGCACAAGGATTAAGGTTGTGAGTGGGGTGGTGGATCTCACCAATAAAGTAGCGTAATTTTACTAGCAAAAACATACTCAAAATGGAAATGGGCCAATTACACTGAATAGGCCAAAAACGGAATATGAGGCATTTCCTGGAGGGAGTAACTTTTTACCATTTAAATAGATCGAGAAACGGCTATTTTTATACGACGTGAGATGAAGGCATGAAGCTTTTATTCGCTTTTGTTACTAGCATGGTGAGGCTTAGAGGGTTTTCGTGGCATGTGCCATCAGCCTTCCTATCACTTGTACAATGGTCTTGCAATCTGTATAAATTGTTGGCCATCTAAATATGTATTGACAAAGTAAAGGGTGAAGACTATTAACCTGGTTTTTCTCTCTTTTGGCCAGGAACCATGGCAAAATGCCATTTGTGCCTGAACTATTTTAGAGTTCTGAAGCTCCTGAGTTCTGTTGTCTTAATTCTTGCTGATTTCATTGATGGCTCCTAAGAGTAGTCCTTGTATTTTATTTTATTTGTCTTTACTCTGACTTGGTTTGTATTTACAGGTAGGTTGACCCTAAGCAATAAAGCTTTGTGTTTTGAGTCGTTGGGAGTAGGTCAATATGAAAAGCCTGCAAGATATGATCTCTCAAGGGATTTGAAACAGGTTATAAAGCCGGAATTGACTGGGCCGCTTGGTGCTCGACTGTTCGACAAGGCTGTGATGTACCGATCAACACTGTATGTATTGCGGTCATATCAAAATGCTATTATAATTCTGAAATTAGTGAAAACCTACTTACTGTTACTACCTTATATGTAGAACTTGGCTTGTGCTGGTTTTTTTCCTGCTCTCAGTTTTCCTGAAGTTGGTAGTGAGATGTATTTATAGGACATGAAAAGGTTCCGATAGACGAGCTAGAGCCAATGCGATCATGCCTTTCTATATCGTTTCATCAATCAAACTTTTTGTCATCTGTCCATTTGCCCAACCAATTAGGTCTTCAGCAGAGCTTGAACTTGTGCCAGGTTCTGTATGAATGCAATCCAAATAATGTTTTGCCATTTGACTAGGGTTGCAACCATTAACCATGGGTTGCGATCATTAGCCATGATCATGTGGACAACAGAGTGTGTTAATGAACCATACCACTCCACACGCAATGGCTAGTCATTATTGTTGCATACTATTGACAACGCTCTTCCATGAACATTTGCCTTGGCAGCTGGAATCACCATGGTCCACGTCGATTTAGACGCTCACCATGGTACATGTCTCCATGACTAAAATGCTAAGAGCGCACCTTTGTTTAAAGGCCAAAGGGTAGGCCGGCAATTCTCAAGTACAGGCATATATTCTTATTCGCGGGAGGGACGTAGGGTGTTCACCAAAGCTTTTGCCTTACAGATATGCCATACATAGGGATACTCTGTTTCAAGGACATATCTTTGTTATGTGAAATTAGTGCATAATTGTTGCATGAAGTTGGTTGTTCAAAGTAGCACTACCTCTTAGAATCGTGGCCAGTGGGGATCTTAGCGTTGCCATATGAGCGGTGTTGGGTGTCATCATAGACACAACCACTTGCCTCATGGAGCAGTCTCGTGTCTGCTTGTCAATCAACCCTGAGTTGTCATTCTTTTTTATAATGATATAATATTACCTTGCTAAAAGTTATACCTCTTCGAGGTTTAGACAAATCTTTCACAAAAGCATATCTGTGATATAAAGCCTGTCATTTGATTATTTTTGTGAGAGTAAATTTTTTTTGGTGGAATTTTATACCTGCTGGAAGCTAAATTTCTTTTAATTACAGCGTGGAGCCTATATTTCTGGAGTTTCCAGAGTTCAAAGGAAGCTCACGTAGAGACTACTGGTTGGATATCACTTTGGAGATATTACGTGCTCACAAGTTCACCAGAAAATATAGCCTCAAAGGAATTCAAGAATCTGAAGCAATTGCAAGGGCTATTTTGGGGATCTTTCGGTGTCGCGCAGTTAGAGAGGCTTTTCACTTCTTTTCATCGCACTATAAATCATTGCTTGTCTTTAACCTTGCTGAAAATCTTCCTGGAGGAGACGCCATTTTAGAAACTCTGGCAAGCTGCTTATTACGTATCAGAGCATGCTCTGCACAAGCGGATATCTCTGGTAGTTCATTTACTCAGAAGAAGCTTGTAGAATGTCCAGTCTCACTCGTAACATTAAGCGTATTGGGACTAACCCTGGACAAAGATGGAGAATTTGATGCAAAAGCTACATATTTTAGAGGATATGTTTGTGTGGGTGAAACAAATCAGTTAGAAGCGGCAGTGAAACAATTGAAAATGGATACGGGAAAGGCTGAAGCAGCACAGCAGACTGTTAACCAAGTTAAAGTTGATGGGATAGATGCAAATTTTGTTATCATGAGAGTAATATTTCTGTTCATCTCTCTGCGCGTGTATGCGTTTTTTTTTTTGTGTATGACAAGCCTGCTTATGTATAACATGTGTTTCAGTTTCATAGAGCTAATTGAAATTGTTTTGGTGATGCCGTTGTAATTAGAAATTATATTGACATTTAAATGGCCATTGTGCTCCTCTCAATCGGTGGAAGGTAATGCCTGTGCATATTTAGACCTTCTATGTCTCCTCAAAGTGCAAAATTCTGATTTCATCGGAGGTCAACCGTAAGACATATTTTGCGACCATTTTCAATAATAAAGGGAAAATGAATGCAACAGTGTGTACCATTGTATGTTTCTTCTTCCCCCTTTATAGTGTTTTATGTGCTTACTGGATATATGTTTCCATTTTTGTTCCTTAATCTCAATTGATAGTACATTTACGAGTCATCAAAATTTCAAATTAATTTGCTTTCGTGATGACTTGCTTTTGTCATTTCCTTTTTATTCCCCATTTCCCCTACTAATGATCCCAAAAACTCATAGCTTGATCCTTTCTTGTAGGAGCTGCTTTTCCCACTGATTCTACTTGCTAGCCGTTTAAAAGTCTTGGCTTCCTGGGAGGAGCCTTTTAAATCAACTGTTTATATGGTGCTGACGTGCTACATATTTGTGAGGTAACTTTGTCATGTCCTGATATTTTGATTTTGGTGGCATTTTATAGGACAGTTCACTTCTAATAGTTCAGCTAACTTGTAGCATTGCCCACTGGCCCATGAATCTTTGTTTTACCATGCAAAATAACAACTCGTCCTGATTTCCGTATTAAAATTACAGTGATGCCCTTTTTTTACTTCTGAATTAACCTTACCTACCTCTTAATATACCTCACAGTAATTACGTTAATTAATTAACGCAGTTACTGAGTCCAAATTTAGCCCTTTATGAGTTTATATCACCAAAATCAGCCTACCACTTATCTGTCACTCAGAACTCTATATTTCCTGTCACTGAGCACTCTGATTCCCCCTTACTGTATCTGATTGTGGGCGTGAATGTTTTTGTCGGGATAAGTCTGGTTGTGGGTTTGGATCTGAACGCCTGGCCCCGTGTCTTGTTGCTTCTGTCTGACTTCTATTTGTGTTGTTTGTGTCTGGTTGCGATCACGAAGTTTCAAGTCATATGGTTCTGATTGGATAAAATGGACAGTTAACAAGAGCGGAGCAGTTCAATAAGTTATTTTCTCTCTTGTGTAAGATGAAACTTGATTGTCTCAAGTAAGTCTTAGCTGAGTTTTTATTACCTTTTTGCTGGAGGCTGGGTTTGAAAGTGCGCTAAAACAACAGATAGAACAATATGTACAATGTTTGTTAAATTCTGGGGTATGCTCTTTTCAGTGATAAAGTTGTTAAAACCTAGTCGTAAATTAAGTTGAAATTTATGTGAAGACTTTTCCCTTATGAAGACATTTTTATGGTTTGGAAAGCCTAGTTCATGAGTTGTATAGTTGCTCACTTGCAGATAAATGCTGGGAGTAATTAGAATACAAATGGTTAAGTTCTATAGTAATGTTACCGCATGCACATGTTAGATTTGAAATATAAAAATACTAGTTTGAAAAAGTGAGATTCAAAGTACAATTAACTGATCTTCCTTAGGACCCATAGTCTCTCAGCCTACCGTCTCTAGCTAAAAGAATTCACGTTCCACTTCTGATTGACAATTTGACAACTGTACTTAGGCCATTAATGACCATAAAATGTTAGACCTAGTTTTTTGGAAATCGGTATCAACTATACCCAGATTTTTAACCTGGGTTTCTCTTTCAATTTCAGTGGATGGATCAGTTTTGTCCTCCCATCCATTCTTGTTTGCACTGCAGCGTTTATGCTTTGGCACCGAGTTGTCAACAAAGGGAAGCTTGTAGATGCCTTCAGAATCACAGCCCCTCCAAATCGAAACGCGGTGGAACAGCTGATCACTTTACAAGAGGCAATTTCTCAGGTTGAGGCATTGGTCCAGGCCGTTAATATTGTTCTTCTGAAGATACGAGCCCTTTTATTTGCAGTGGTTCCCCAGGTAGTGCTGCAATTTGTGCATCCTAAGATGTTAATATTCTTTTGTGGACATTCGTCAGACAGCTATTTCCATTTTCATTTCTAATCAAGCTGAACATACACTAGTCGTTGACTTTGTAGTTTGATGCAATAAAACAAACTGCCTCACAAAATTGTTGTTGTGAAGTACTAGCAGACCAGCTTTATGCCAATTTTGATGCCATTTATGATTATAGATAATTTGAATACAATCTGTGTGAAACAACACGGTTAAAATTACATTATCTACCCTGTTTATCTCACCATAAATGAAAGTCTGGGAAATTTTACTGATGTTAGATAGTAAGCTATAAATGAAAGTAGCTAAAGATCTCTGATAGCTAAGAGGCAATACAGTATTCGTTTCTGAGCTCTTCTTCCCCCTGATGTATAGTTAGTAAGCTTTTCACGTTTAATGTTTGTTGATTTTCATATCTTTACCCCTCTACCGTGGCTGTGTTGCAGGCCACATACAGCGTTGCCCTGTTGTTGCTTTTGATGGCTGGATTCTTCATACTAGTGCCCCTGAGATATGTAATCCTGTTTCTTTTCATGGAGTCTTACACAAGAGAAATGCCTTTGAGAAGAGAGAGCAGTTACAGATGGTTGAGGCGTGTCCGGGAATGGTGGTTCCGGATTCCAGCTGCCCCAGTTCAGCTCATTAAGCACGAGGAGAGTAAGAAAAAGAAGTGAATTGTCATTTCTTTTTTTCAAAGTTTCATATATATCAAAGACGCAGAGCTTTAAAGAAGCAATAATCAAGGGGGGTAAAGTGAATCATCCTTGTGTCATTAATTTTGTGAAAGCATTTATAGATGAGGTTCTTGTCTCTCTGCCAGAAGCCTTTCGTCTATGATGAATGATATTATTTACTTTATGTGCCATTATATGCTGCCTTCGGTTGCAGTATCTTAATACTGGAGGGTGGAAATGAACAGGGGCTCATGTTGTGTTCCAGCATTGGAAGAGAATTGTGGTATCTTGGTACTGGCAGCGAGCTATCTATCGACTTTGTAGAAGTGATATTACGACATTTGTTTCACAAGGATAATATGGTGCAGTTTGACAGTTACGGAACGAAGTTTGATCTTTGGGTTACATTTCCTGGATAGATGTGATTATGTGTATCTGGATTCTAGATGTTCAAAGGAGTATGAATTGTGGGTGTATTCGATCTGTAATTGTAATGTGGATTCCACTGACTAACGAATGCTAGTTCAGCAAAAGATTGTACAAAACACGCCTCTTTGAATTTTTTGATACTCCGTACGACTGTACGAGTAGTAATTTATTTTTTCAAAAACCAGAATAACTAAATACTCTTACGAGATGGTTAAGCGAATTTAGGGCTCTAAACAAGCCGATCTGAGCTCGACCTCGGGTGGAATTTTTAGGTTGAGCTCGGCTTGAAGCTCGTCAAGCCTAAAAGGCTTACCTATTTTCTTCTATGGAGGGGCAATTTCCTATCAATGATCCGAATCACATTTTAACAAGATCTAACGATTTTAAATTTATATATAAAAATTAAAAATAAAAGTGAAAAATGAAATTATTATTTAAAAAAATTGCGAGAGAAAATGGAGAAAAAAGAAATTGTGAGGATCTATTCCCCTAATTATCAGCCTACTAAAATTGACAGGCATAAGATTTCAGGTAAGTCCATAGGTTCATTGTCTGAGTAATTACTGGAATTGCTGTGTTTACTGATTTAATCCCTGAAAGGAGTCAAGGTGAATGTAAATGTAAAATGTTTCCAATTTTACCCCTCGCCATCAGTTTCTACAGCTTCCTCTCCCCCTTTGTTTGGTTAATGTATCTTGTGTCTAAAGTGAGGAACCCAGGTCACTATCTTTTTAGGTTGGATGTAATCGTCGTCACTTTTAGGGTAATCCGATGCCGGTGTCGACGGATGTGGACTGGCTGTCTCAGACCGGAGGATGAAAGATGGTGTCCTATATTCCTGTGGGAGACAGTATGGAAATATTATGAAAAATTGTAAAATGCGTATTTAAAAGAGCAATACCGATATTAAATCAACCATCATCCCATTCCGTACAGTCTCCTAATGGAGTACGGAGTACAATATGAGATATTTTGTATAATCTCCGTACTTGTGAAAAAGTTTGAATTTGAGAGCAATAATGTTGCTCTAATAATGGGCAGCACGTGAAAAGGACCAGTACTTCCCTATATATACACCAAAGTGTATCAGAAACAGCAGTAGTCCTCATACTGGTCCAAAAGCACTACAATGACGGAGGCGGAGAAGGTAATAACAGCACCAGTGGCGAAGAAGGAGAAGCATGAGATGGAGATGTTTGGCGACGTTAGAGTTGACAACTACTACTGGCTTCGCCACCGTGACAACCCTGACGTTCTCTCTCATCTCCGCGCTGAAAACTGCTTTGCTAATTTCGTCATGTCTGGTACATTCTCTTTTCATCTGTTGACTGTAGACTGAAGCTGTACGGAGATGCTTGATTAGTTTATTGTCTGCAGGAACCACGGAATTTGAGGAACAGCTGTACAAAGAATGTCGAGGTCGAATCAAAGAAGATGATATGTCTGTACCTGTAATGAGAGGCAACTTTTACTATTACCAAAGGACCCTGGAAGGAGAGGAGTATGTCCGATATTGCACGCGTGCTGTTTCTGATGCTGCACCTGAATTCTCTGTGTTTGATACTATGCCTGACAGGCCTGATGCACCATCCGAGCATCTTATACTCGATGCAAATCTTAATGCTCACCAATATGATTACTATTCTATTGAGGCTTTTAGGGTCCGTTTTTTCTTTGCAAATCATTTTTACCTTACCCACTTGCACCTACATTTTGTTCATGTAAATTACTGTGGTTGCCAGGTTAGTCCATACCATACGTTTGGGGCCTATGCAGAAGATACTAAAGGTGATGAGATTTGTACTCTTCACGTTATTGATATCGAGACTCGAGAACCTGTTGAACCGCCTCTTGTAGGAGTTACATGGAACGTTGAATGGGCAGGAGAAACAGCCTTCCTGTACGTCACTATGGATGAGACATTTCGACCCTTCAAGGTATCAATTTCCAACTCAATACTCATAATAACTGCTGAAAACCCTTTTCTTCTTTCACTTGATTTGCACAATCCATTATTTGGTTGCCAATTACCTGGAAACAATTTCAAAGGATGCTTGATAAGAACCTCTTACCCTGCTTTGAACACGAACCAGTTTCTAGGGCATTGCGCTAATAATAATGATAATGTTGTATTCACTATCTGGTTTACCATTTCCATATCCAATAGTTAGTTTCTACCTCAGATACTGAGGAATTTATCAAGGAATATCCCTTTGCTATATAATATACTAATGCCAGGTTATCTCTCTTTCTTGAGATACCTTTACGTGTGGAAGTCGACTTTGAATTGATTGCTTTTGTTTGCTCAATTGTTTCAGTCAAGATTTGGTAAGTAAATGTGTTCAGGCCTAGAGACTTTCAAAGCCAGCTAACAGGTTTTCGGTCTTTGTTTAGGCAAAGTAACTGCAAATATTTGTCGTGATAGAAACACTAGAAATTATCATTTTGTGTATCGTCTGTTTGTTTTGCAAAAGCCTCAAGCTACATATTTGGCATTTGGAAAATGATGTTTTTTTGATGAAATATTATGTTTAAACATTAGAGTATTTTCGGTTGGTAAGAATTGTTACATGGAGTTTATTGTCACAGTATCTCTTCTCATGAGCGTCCCCAATGGTGAAATTGTTTGTTAGGTGTGGTTACATAAATTGGGAACAGAGCAATCCAGTGATTGCTGCCTTTACCATGAGAAGGATGACAAGTTTTCAGTTGGTCTTACGGTTTCTGAAAGCAGCAATTATGCTTTTGTTTCATCTAGAAGTAAGACTACAAGGTTTGTCTTTTATCTCGACGCTTCAAATCCCGAAGAAGGCCTCATGGTTTTGACTCCGCGCATAGAAGGTGTATCCACATATGCCAGTCATCGTGGCAATCATTTCTTCATTAGAAGGAGGAGTGATTTATGTTTCAATTCAGAACTTCTTGCTTGCCCATTGGACAATCTGTCTGCATTGACAGTCGTCCTACCACATAGAGAAAGGTAAGACCCCAGCCCGGAATCTCATCACATTTTATGTTCGTGTAATCATACTTGGATTTGCTGCTCGGTTATTTCAAACATAATGTGCCCCGCCTGCTATTTCTACAAAAGGTTGAATAAAGGCACATAAACTCATGTACCATGACAATGGTGCTAGGGAACCAAGAGAAACTCCATCTTGACTCTTTAAGGCTGCATAAATAATTACTTTTAGTCACTATCTTAATTATTCTTGCTGAAATGATGTCCAGACAGTTAGGATCAGGTGGCATCTTAGTAGATATTCACATTCTCCTGCTTCTTGCTAATGTAGTGCATTTGATGAGTGGATATGAGTATATGACATGATACTTGAACATAAGACATAAACTTTGGAAATTAATTTAGTCAAGTGAGTGAGACATTCTTAGATTGTTTTACGCAATGTAAAAATTAATTTAATCAATTCTATACAAGGATTTGTTTGTAGTCTAATTGCTAATCAGTTTATTTATTTATTTTTGTTAACCCCGAGAAATAGGAACATACATCGGATATACTACCTCAGACCTCACCTCATTTGTTATTGAGCTTATGTGTATTTTTTTCTGAGCTTTTTAATGTGTATAAGTTTTATTTTAATTTTTTGCTTTCAAAACTCAAATTTAATTGAGTTTATACGTCATGTTTTTGAATTATATATTGTAATTTTTTAGCTTAATGTTAAAGTTAATGAACTCGGAAACTTTATAGTAAAGCTCATAAATTTTAAAACAAAACTCGAAAACTTTATTATAATGCTCAGGAACTACACAATTGGTGGTAGTACATCGAATGTATAATCTACTTACTAATTTGACTTAACTTCATTTCTTGTAACGATATGTAACCAGCAACACTGTATCAAGCATTATCATTCCCTCAAATCCGAGGCTGCATGCATTAGATTTTGGAATTATAATACTGACCGTTGGTTTGTTTCGTGCAGTGTAAATTTTGAGGGTTTTAAACATTTTATCAATCATCTTGTTGTATTTGAACGCGAGGGTGGTCTTCCCAAAGTAGTTGTTCATAGTCTTCCTGCAGAGCATCAGCCACTTAAAAGACTTTCCGCAGGCCGCTCAGTTGATTTTGTTGACCCTGTATATGATGTGCATTCTTTAGAGTCACCATATTTCTCTACCGTTCTAAGATTTTCATATAGCTCTTTAAGGACTCCAGATTCGGTTTTTGACCATGACATGGACACTGGGAAGACTGTCCTGAAGAAAACTCAAACAGTATGTTTCCTAAGAACCTTTACTTATAATTATCCCATGTTATATAACTTTTTTTTTTTAGACAATTTCAATCTATTACGTGCATAAATGCTCACCATTCTTTGGCTTTGAAGTACAGTGGAATGAAGCAGTCATTTTTCTAAATTGTTTGCGCTTCTTATATTGTGAAGCAGTAAACGATCGGTACAATTCTGAATACGATTTCCTCTACTGGTCAGTTTACGAATCAACCTACCCTGATTTACCATAAAAACAT
Source organism: Silene coronaria (assembly GCA_028566215.1). Classification (NCBI taxonomy): domain Eukaryota; kingdom Viridiplantae; phylum Streptophyta; class Magnoliopsida; order Caryophyllales; family Caryophyllaceae; genus Silene; species Silene coronaria. Next base: position 13,604 of record JAOWBH010159959.1, read on the forward strand.
TTTTACCCACTCCACGTACCAAAATGAGATGCGTTCAAATGACACTGAGGTCATAATAGTCTGCTTTACATCTTCTCTTATTTTTAAGTCCAGATCTGGTATATGTTTGTATGTTGGAGCTTCTCTTATTTTTCTGCCTTTCAGGTGCTAGGTGGTTTTGACGCATCAAATTATGTCACTGAAAGGAAATGGGCCACAGCTTCAGATGGTACTCGCATTCCTATCAGTCGTGTACCAGAAAAATCTTGTGAAACTTGATGGTTCTGACCCACTATTACTGTATGGCTACGGATCATATATGGTGAGACTTATGCGATAGAAAATTGCTTTTGCCATTTTTTATTTTTTTCCTGTTTGCTTATTGTGTGGGCCTTGGTCGCTCGCCAAAGCAAGTAACCTATATTTTAAGTTTCTTGCCGGGGAAAAATTGTCACCCCTAAATAATGAGAGTACAAGTCCGCCCAATTTTTTTATTGGAGCAAACATTAACAGTGTCTTATCAGAGTTATCACCATCATGATTTGGGGGTTGGCTAACATGAATCGTTTTACTAGACCGTCGTTTATTATACGCTGTATTTTATTCTGTTACAACATTTGCTGTTTTTTATCTTCTTACTGATCGTGTCACCGAACTTCTTTTTGTATGTGGTTGTTGTTTTCTTTTGTGTTCTGTCAACATGAGTTCCAACATGATCTACCCTCTTGATAGCATGGTGGTTGTTTTTGAATTGGATCTAAGGGATGCATGTTTTAAATTATATTTTCTGTGGGTCAGAATGAATCTAAATCTGTTATCAACCAAGTTACACTTAAAGTTGACAGAACATTGTAGATTTGAGGGTAGGAAGTTTCTATTTCCAATGGTGTCGAAGACTCACTATACATTGGTTCTGGATGATGATGAAGTAAACCAGAATGACACATTATAATGATCATGCTTCTTTTTCTTGGGTGATAGTCATATGTTGCAAAATTTTAACGTAATTTTCATCATGAATCATTTGGAACCTTCTTTATGTTGTTGTCAACCTAGGGAAAAGACTGCCTCGTGCCTACATTCGCCCTCACCCTCCCATTTGTGGGAGCACTTGACTCAAGCCATTGTAGCTATGTTGCAGTAGACTTGAGTGTGCTATACCCTCTTCTTTTGCTGTTTGCCCCTACCCATCAACTCCCATAAAACTCATAAGACGGCCATATGGAAAGCTTTGGTTGTTTTAAGGCTTGCAGTTAACTTCTGACTTTGGGAACTGAAACACTCGTTCATAATGACCTAGGAGGTGAATTTATTAAGCCCCCAAGCAGCGCCTCTACCCTCCCTTTTGAAATGAATTTATTAAGCCCCCATGTCACAGAAATAGTTCTCTGATACGGAGACATGGCTTTGTATTTGCTTTTCATTTGTGCAAGATACCATGAGCATATTGAATGTTGTTTTTTAATTCACATAACGTTGGAGAATGCTATAAGTTGATAACATAGCTGTGGGGACTGAGGGACTACCTTTCTGTTCAAAAGCTAAAGTTATGCTGTTTTGACAGCTTTGCACTGTTCCTACCTTCTACACATCAAGGTTGTCTTTGCTAGACCGAGGAATAATTTTGCGATAGCTCATATTCGTGGTGGTGGAGAAATGGGAAGGAAATGGTACGAGGATGGAAAACTTTTGAAGAAGATGAACACTTTCACTGATTTTATATGTTGTGCTGAGTATCTGATAGAAAACAAATACTGCTCAAAGGAAAAGCTCTGCATACATGGTAGAAGTGCAGGCGGTTTGCTAATAGGTGCTGTCCTAAATATGCGTCCTGAGCTTTTTAAGGCTGCTATACTGGGTGTACCTTTTGTTGACGTTGTTACAACAATGCTTGACCCGACAATTCCTTTGACAACTTCTGAGTGGGAGGTAAGATTTTAATTTGAAGCAGTTTTTAGTGCATTATTATACTCATATGTGTCCACAACCCACACACTAGACCTTCCTCAGCCACAAATGCCATCATATGTAAACTTGTTCCTGGTTCTGTAGTAGTGCAAAGGTGGTTGGTCACTAACTCACTATGCAAATAGGCATCGCTTGTAGCCCCTTCACTCTATAGTTCCTTGTGATGCAAAAAACAAGAAAAAGGAAATCCTAATCTTAGATCCCAAGAGTGATTGTGTTTTGACTTACACGTGCTCTGATTCAAACAAGATCGAGGAAATATTGAACTTTCAAGTCATGTTGTATGCCGCCCAAGGCCGGTCTTTAGCAAGTGTTGTATGTGCAGTCGCAGAGGGCCCCCGATTTCTAGGGGGATCAATAGCTTCGATGTTTATAATATATACATCGTCCCAATTTTATTGTTCTACACCTTCGTTTTTTCGCAATAATTTAGGTTGGCCAATTAACGTCAAACTTAAAAGAACTATAATCCTTGTCAAATCACCTCTAATCCAAACTAACTCCTGTTTAATCCACAAACCTACCACCAGGGTACATCCCCAGACCCACCACCCGCACAACCCTAGAACCACCTTCTCCTTTCGCCATCTTGTTACCAACTTCCCACGGTTTTTCTTTCAATTTTAAATTCCAATTTCGACCATTTTGTTTTTGTTCACGTGGAGGTTTATTGTCTTTGGTTTATTGATTTCTTTGTCTTGCGTATCATGGGTATGTGCTATCGGGTTTTATTTTTCAATATCTTGGTTTTATTTAAATCTACCTTTCTCTTGGTGCTTCTGTGAGGCTGTTGTAAGTATACAACTAAGTCCTTAGCTCTTTATAAATCGAGGTATATAAGTATGAAATAAGTAGTTTGTCATTGCCAAGTGAGGTATTTCCCACAAATAGGAGGGAGAAAACTTTTTAAATAAATATTTTTTTTTTTTCCATTTAGAAAATTCAGTTGTATTAATGTTTTTCTAGATGAAAAGTTTACAAAATCAAGGAAATGTAACAAATAGTAAAACAAAAATGGAACATTTAACTTTGTGAAAAAAATCAAAAAACGTACAAGGGTTAAAACAATGTTTTAAAACAATACTTCGTAGTACCCAGGGCCTCGTATAAAGCCCAGGTCCCCTAGAAAAACGAAAATGTTATATGGAATTGATCTTGGTCACGGTTACAAAGACCTCATCACCTCGAGAATCAAGCCAACTCGGTAGTTAGCGTTCAGTTTTGAATTATATGCTATAAATTCGAATCATGTCATCAAGCGTTAAGCATTTTCGTACATTTAGTTCAATATGCTTTATGTTGGAATGTTTTTTTGTGACCAGGGATGGCGTGATAAACTGTCTTTCAGAATCTATATTTCTCCTAATGAACTCTTTTAATTTAAACTAGAGCCTGTAATGAATCTTATGAGCTATGACTACCAAATTTTGTTACAGGAATGGGGCGATCCTCGTGAGCGAGAGTTCTATTTCTATATGAAATCATATTCCCCTGTGGATAACGTGAGTTCTTGGATATTGCAGTCCCCTGCCCCTTGCTTATTAACTTTTGATTCCTTCTCTAATTTTTACTTGGAAGTGTTATTATGTTTACGTACTGTCTTATTAACTTTGCACTTTTCTGAGCTTCCAGGTTAAAGCACAAAAGTATCCTGATATACTTGTTACAGCTGGTCTGAATGGTGAGTAGTAAGACTTTGCCATCTCTCTGAGATCTTATCTCCTGATATTAGTTTGCAAGAGACCCTTCCCCCATGAATGAAAAAGTGAAAGGTCTATTTGGTCCCGCTGTTGTTAAACGTCAGTAGACAACATGCCGTTAAGAGTATTTATATCGTGGGCATCTAATAAAATTTTGACAGGCAGTCACTAGATTGTTCATGTCATGTACCAAGCTCTAGGTACACACCGTGTACTCAATTACTCTATAAATATGCTCTAGTACACTTTTTGAGATTACACTTTATATTAAGCATTTCATAAATATTAAAGATATATGATTGAGCATTTTTGAAATAAGTGAGCATAATCTTTGAATATTTGAGCATCTTTGTAGAGTAATTAACTGATCATTAGTTGTTAACAGTTGAGCATTTTTAACAAAATGTATTATCTCTATGACAGAATATCGAGTTATGTTGGGGTATACCTAGAGCTAAGTAAACTCGCTCGTATGTTTCATTTTGCACAGGAGCTCTTTTATGCTCTTCTAGATGCTTGATAAATTATACTCCGTGCGTCACAGTTCACAAACGCCATTTGGCATTATGCTGGATACTTGTATCATAAGGTTTCCATTAACTAATCTATGTTCTTTTTGACAGATCCACGTGTGATGTACTCAGAGCCTGCGAAGTTTGTGGCAAAACTTAGGGAACTAAAAACTGATAATAATGTCTTGTTGTTTAAATGTGAATTTGGTGCTGGGCACTGTTCAAAATCGGGAAGGTAATCTTCTTTTTTATTCAATTTCAGTATCATTTAAGTGGTTTATGTTATTTAATTTTCATTTGATTGTTTATTTTCCTGTATATATTCATGTGCTGAAATTAGATGCACCATCCTCAACGTTAAATTTTTTTATATGAAAACTGAGTCGTGGGAAAATGACAAACTAGTGAAATGAAGCACTTGCTCTTTATTTCCTTGACTAGCTCAGTCATATCTTTTCTGGGGTTGTTGGCTTGTATCGCAGTCCAAACAATTGCGAAATCTCCCACTAATCTGCAGGTTTTACCTTTGTTATGCAAGAACTTTTGTGCAAGGCTGCAAATCCACCTCCCTGAATCCTGAATTAATGAAATTTCACTGGATTTTACTTGTTTCATAGTTTTGTAGTTCTCTGACGTTGCTAAATACAATGTTTGTAAGAAGATTTATGTTGGTTGCTTCTTACGCAAAGTGGAAATTTAGTGAATCCAAATGAATAGAGGGAGTGTTCTTTTTCGTTGATATTTCTTGCTATTAATCTCTGTGTAGAGAAAATAGTGTTGCTACTTGTATAGTTGTATGTTTAGCAAAGGATTTTCTTTGTCAGGTTTGAGAAGCTCCAGGAAGCCGCCTTCACATACACATTCTTGCTGAAAACTTTAAACTTGATTCCTGCCCTTGAAAAGCTCCAAAAATGATATCGAGATAAGTCAATTTTTTTGAGCGGCTTATTTTGGCAAAGGCATCCCTTGATCTACAATTTACAACAACTAAAGATGATGGTTACCCTATTTCCTCCAGAAATTAAAGTCTGATATGTCTTCTTACATGTGTACATTTTATTTTCTCGGTTGTAGTAATTATTGCATTCAGGCTTAGCCGTGCTTTATGCTTAATGCTTTTACCTGTCATTTTTTATATTCGAATTATAGGTACGTATAATTACTGCAACGTTTTTGAGTTGCTGAAGACTTTT
>JAOWBH010159971.1:0-11375 GCA_028566215.1 Silene coronaria
ATTTGGGTATTTTAAGAACATTTTACAAAGTTTAGGGGTACCACTGATATTTTAAAAAACATAGGGGTACCATGTAGAATCCGAAAAAACACAGGGGTACCACATAGAAAAACTCTTTTTTAATATACAATCCAAATTATTTGAGCTATATATTTATTTGGAGAAACTCGAAAAATTTACAACAAAACTCATATACTTTACATGTAAACTCGTAAACTTTATATGAGAGCTCGAAATCTATAACACCATTTGTAGTACAACGGACTAATCTACAAACTGGAATTTGACACTTTGAAAAAACAAGTTACCATAAGGGCTCGCCTGAAATGAAGGAAACAATTAATGAGGTAATGTTTTAAGGGGAATAATTACCGGGTAATTTAATCTGGGGAGTAATATGTTCTTAATTTTTAAGTTTGGAATGTTAGGAGAATTATTACTAGGATAATCTATTTTCGGGTTTGGTAAAAGAGTAATTAGTGCATAATATATAGAAATGAATTCATATTTGTCAAAATAGAGAGTAATGCATTACTCCAGTAATAATTACTCATGGGGGAGGGTTAGTAATATATTACCTCTTGATGAGAGTAATGAATTGTCTGGGTGAATAATCACCTTCATGCAAAACTCATTGAAATGACCCCAAATTATTACTCTCTTATTTTCTCCACCATTTTTCTCTCAATCCAAACAAGTCCTAAGCCGTAAAAATAGCTGAATCATTACGGTTACATTTGACGATAAAATGATCGCAAAATCCCGTATTTTTTGAAAGACACAAATAATCCGTTTGAAATAAAAATTTGGGGCAGCGTGAGGATTGTGATCCTCTTGTTATAATGAGTGGGGTTTGGTAGGGTCGGCCGGTTGGGGACACGAAAAAAAAAAAAAAAAAACAGAAAACCCTACCTGAGTAATTAAGTGAGTATATATGTGTGAGGCAGCAGCCCGTTTTGATTTCACCTGGTATTTGTATCCTCCACTTCCACCACACCGAACTTGTCTCCTCTTCCCGCCGCCGCCTGCTATATTAATTCGTCGATTTCACTCTAACAACAACAATGGCGGCGGCGGCCTCGTCGTCTTCAATCATGCATTTGCACGCTCCCAAATTCCCTCCCAATTCCGCCGTCTCATCACATCGTCTTTTCCAATCATTTTCCGCCGCCACCACTTTCACTCGCCGTGCATCCCTCTACTGCCGCCATTCTCCATTTAATTACTCTATCCTTAATAATAATAATAATAATAATAATAATAATAATAATAATAATAATAATAATTCGGCCGCAATGAGAGTTACATGTGTAGGTGTCCAAGAAAAGGAATCTTCAGCCATTGTTGAGGTTACAGACGATAAAACAGATGCTAATGATTTCACTGTGGTCATGAAATTTGGAGGCTCATCCGTAGCGTCCGCCCAGAGAATGCGAGAAATTGCTGATTTAATACTTAGTTTTCCTGAAGAAAATCCACTCATTGTGCTTTCTGCTATGGGCAAAACCACCAATAATCTCCTCAATGTATGTACATCCCTACCGCTTTTTCATTATTTATTTTGTTACTTACTAATTTGCATGTTTAATCTTTTTTATTACTAAATTTGGAAAGTATAGAAATGTTGGGATGATGTTGATTGTGTGAAAATGGGGTGTGTAGGCCGGAGAAAAGGCGGTCGGTTGTGGAATATCTCGGGCTTCAGATATTCCCGAGCTCACACTCATTAAGGATCTCCATCTCAGGACTGTTTCTGAGCTTAACCTCCCACTTTCTGTCATCTCCTGTAATTTCTTTGCCCTTCCTACTTACAAGTTACAATCTCGTTTTTGTCTTTTGTGTCTTTTTAATTTTAATGAGGGCGACAACAACCTTAATAATATATGCTGGATTATGACCAACCTATTGCCTTTTTTAGATACTAAGAATATCACACCCCAAGCCCCAACTACTTTATTAAAGAATGTCAAAATTGTATTTTTTCCTGAAAAAAATGGAAAGGCGAGGATAGAGGTGATAACACACACATCATTATACAGAATAAACAACAGTAATACCCAACGTCTCAAATGTATGCAGCCTTCTACTAGAGATGAACGTGGGCACGTGGGCCGGCATGCCCAGCATGTTAACACGTCACGACATTAGCATGGCCAGCATGGCGCCGCACGCCATGGGCCCAAGTTTAAGAAAAAAGGCAGTGCACGCTCAAAATACAAAGAAATAAGGTTAAAGAGGAAGAATTGTTTGGGCATGTTCAAGCACCGCACGGCATGCTGCCATTTCATTTCACCGGCACGGCACGAATCCCACATTCGTTGGCATGTGCTGTGCCATTTTCTCCTCCAGGCACGGTGGACCGGCACGTGTTATGGCCCAACACGGCCCACTTCCATCTCTACCTTCTACCCATGACATATATAGTGTGTTTTCAATGACGGTTGATGAAAATTGTGTTCGTCTTTAATTAATGGCAGCTCATCTAGAAGAATTAGAGCAGCTTCTCCAGAGCATTGCCGGGATAAAGGAGTTTACTCGCCGCACTAGGGACTATCTTGTCTCCTTTGGGGAGTGTATGTCTACCCGCATTTTTGCAGCCTATCTGAACTCTCGTGGCGTTAAAGCCCGTCAAGTATGTTCTTTGCCTCCTATTCTTCATTTTACATCCTCTACCAATGTACTTGTCACAATTTTACACTCAAGTGCCAACTCTTCTCTGTGCGCTGTCGAATTCTTATATATCACGAATTATGGATCCTGTGTAGTTGCATTAGGACGGTCTATTTCTTTCCTCATTCTACTGTTTCTAACCAAACCCAAATCATCCTTCTGTCAAGGTATTAAATGTGATGTATGCAGTTCAATTTGTTGTAAATGAAAGTAATTGCTTGTTGTAAGCTACCCATTGAATTGAATGTACATATAAACATTGGCGTCAGTTTCATACCTGTGTACTGGGCTCGTAGTTGATTACTAAAGTGCTAACTTTTCTCCATGTTTTCTGCCAATTTTCTGAATCGTTAACTTACTCCAATACTTCACCTAGCTGCCGTATTGCGTATCTGATATATCACAACACTTCATTTTAGACCATAACATCAAAAACTTCGCACAAAATAGGTGTATCCAATACTCTGACACCGTGTTGTGTCCGATACTTGCAAACGAGTCAAAATAACATAAGATTATTGGCAGCCCTATCATTTCAAAATTCAAACGATTGTTCATTTGGAATATATTTACCTAATGTTTGACTTTGTGGCCGATCACTTAAATTAAAAGGAACTCTAATTTCAAAGATGCGGTCATATCCTTTATTGCTTTTCTCACTATACAGTCAGACACGTGCTTTCGTGTTGTAGCCTGCTTCTTTGACGCTGAACCTGATGTGTAACTTTACTGTATCGTGTGGCAAGAGTTCAAGCTTTATGGACATGTCTTAGTAAGAGATCATCTGCTTAAATTTAAGAAGCTTATACCAAAATTTCCTTGCATGGATGACTTACATTTGAAAAAATGAAAATAACAACTTTGATGAGCAAAAGTAAACACTAAAACGGCGAAATTTCGTATTTGACATCGATCTTTATGTCTTTCTGGATAAATAACTAGTCCAGCATCTTTCATTTGCATGCCCACGCCTTGGCTAATAGGAATAAATAAATTTGTAAATTAGTTAATTTAATGCTTTATGCAAGCACTCCTTTCGCTGTCTTGTTGTGTCCTTGAATTCATCAGCTGTTACTGATTAGAACTTTGCAGTATGATGCATTTGATATTGGCTTTATTACAACTGATGAGTTCACCAATGCGGATATTAAAGATGCAACATATCCGGCTTTATCCAAGAGACTACGTGATGATTGGGAGGCTGACCCTGCAATTCCCATAGTCACAGGCTTCCTCGGGAAGGTATGCCAATTTTCGTTTCCAATGTTTTACTTTTTCAGTCACAAATTATCTGATTCCGTGAGATTGCACCTGATGTATTCATTTTTTTTTAACTATATAGGGTTGCAAGTCCTGTGCTATCACAACACTGGGTAGGGGCGGTAGCGATTTAACAGCTACAACCCTTGGAAAAGCACTGGGATTACGGGAGATACAGGTCGATTATAGTGTTCATGCATTAACAATTGAGTATTATGTTGATTATTGTGAAATTGATTTGTGATATTTTCTGTGCAAGCTTGTTCTTTTCTGTACTGAAACAATTTCAATATGTTGAACATTTAGGTATGGAAAGATGTGGATGGAGTCTTGACCTGTGATCCAACAATATGTTCTCAAGCTCAACCTGTACCCTACCTGACTTTTGATGAGGCTGCCGAACTTGCTTATTTTGGGGCACAGGTTAGGATTTTGACGTGATCACACTGCTGTTCTTCTGTTCCTTAAATCCCTCATGGAGGAGAGTTAGCATTGCCACTCTTCATTTGTAGCGAGAAACTTCATGAAATGTATTTCATTTCAACATCAACAAAATCAAAAGAAGCCTTAGATGCCCTTTTTGTTGTGTTAATTTCTTTTCCATGTTTTTTGTAGATACCATTAGGCAAAGGCGCTGAAGATTACCGTGTTTAATTAAATAGTGCTTTATGTGCAGGTTTTGCATCCTCAGTCTATGAGACCCGCTAGGGAGGGAGATGTTCCTGTTAGAGTGAAAAATTCTTACAACCCCAAAGCTCCTGGGACACTCATTAGCAGGACACGAGATATGAGTGAGGTTTGCATTGGACTCGTTATGGATAGCTGATTTCTTGCATTATTCTCAATGACGGTGTAATTTTATTCAAATTACAGGTTTTAATGACTAGTATAGTGTTAAAGCAGCATGTCACCATGTTGGATATTGCTAGTATTCGCATGCTTGGTCAGTATGGCTTTCTTGCAAAGGTCAGAAAACCAATTCCTTGCATCCTCTTATGTATTTTTTTATTCCTTGTCGGCTACCTCTATGTATAACTATAATTTATTGTGTATTCTCTGCAGGTCTTTTCAATTTTAAAAGATCTGGGGATCTCAGTTGATGTGGTTGCTACTAGTGAAGTCAGTATATCACTCACCTTAGATCCATCAAAGCTTTGGAGCAGAGAATTGATTAAACAGGCAAGAGTATGAAGCTTTCAAAGTTTATTATGCAGTTGTGCTGAGTTTCACTATGGGAGAATGAGCTTTTGAATGCAATATTCATTTGTTTGTCAAATCACTTCCAAAGTTAATATCATATTGGGGCCTAAATGTGTGTTTCTACGCCAGGAGCTTGATCGTGTGGTAGAGGAGCTGGAAAAGATAGCAAATGTCAACTTACTGCAGAACAGATCAATTATTTCCCTCATTGGGAACGTACAGTATTCTTCTTTAATTCTTGAAAAGGTCACATTCAACTCACTTGAATTCACATTTCTGCATCACTACCTTATACTGTTTGTTTGTTTTACTTATTTTTTGTTCTTTGCAGGTCTTTTATGTTCTCCGAACTAACAATGTCAATGTTCAGATGATCTCTCAAGGGGCTTCAAAGGTACTTCTTTTTAATGCCTCTCTGTAATTCATTGGCTAGATTTGTTGCTAACCCCCATTCATGGATCAGCGTGTCTCCTTATGTCTATTTCATATCAATACAATGAATTTTTTACTTCTTTGAGTGAGATACACATGATATTTGGATTGACTGCAGAATTGGTAAAAAAAAACACGATTTAGTCACAATATTCCATTTTCCATAAAATTCTCAAATCTTAGTATTTTAAACATCCTATTATTTATGGAAGTTAGATACACAATTCACAAGATAAAGAACTTCCTTTTTTTTTTTCAGTCTTATTAATATTATCCACAAATGCCAATACTTAATCGTCTCGTGATAAGATTACAATGAGACTGACCCATATAAGGAGGTCGATAGATGAGTCTTTTTATTTAAGTGGCCTAGCCTCATATTGACTTGTAGGATTTTGTTCTCCTCTAAAATTCACCTGTCACATAACTACCACCCTCTTCAGTTCAACATCAGAAAGCTGTCCTTCCATAATGTCTTCACACTCACGTCATCAAAGCAAGATGGCTTTACTAACCACTTTGTCATCTCCTTGAAGAAATGACCATTGAAATTTTTGTCTTTCCCCAAACCTTGTATGGTTTGTGACTGAGGTTGACACAGCAAATTCAAACGACAATTTTGTGTTTACCAAGAGCTTCATATGAGTATATGATATTTCCATGAGAGGTAGTGTTGATAGTTACTAGTTACTACCCTCTTTAGACCTGGCAAACACGTCAGGTTGTGTCATGTTCGTTTCCGTGTCAACTTTAAACGGGTCACAACTACCCAACCCTAACCCGACCCAATTACATAATGGGTCACCCATCTCAACCCTAACCCAACCCGTTTAATTTTTTGTAACCTAACCCTACTTGTTTAACCTATTTATTTTTTACCATGTCAATTTTAACCCACTTACCCGTTTAACCCAATAAACTAATAAAATAAACTAAGATTTATAACTCTATTATCCCAAAAATGATGAATGAAAATGCTTATTTTTTAAGTTGTTTGGTTGGATTACTGATGCAAGTCAAATATATTATGATACTTTTAAACAAATGAGTTATTCGTGTCGGAACCATGTCAAAAGAGCTCCATCCTAACCTGACAACCCAATTACATAAATGGATTGCAACTCGCAATGTCTTAACCTAACCCACTAACTTCGTGTTGAGTTCCGGTCGTGTTTTCGGGTCGTGTCAATGATTGCCACCTCTACCTTCTTAGGGTGACAAATAGGTACGGCAACAAAGGCCTGAATACATTGGTTTGAATGTTTGATTGCACACATGTTAGGAAAAGTGTAATATAATAATGAGACCAGGCAACTAAATAATATCCATATACCCATTCACTAAAAACTGATAGCAAGACCCAAGGGATAACTATTCCATTATATGGTTGGTTGATTCACGTGAGAAGTATCGTGTCAGGGTCTCATTGAGAAGTTGTGTTTTGAAAAATGGAGATTGGGGTTGCTGGGACTAACTTGTACTGCCTTTTGCTTGCAGGTAAATATATCTTTGATAGTAAATGACCATGAGGCTGAAAAATGCGTAAAGGCGATACATCACGCTTTTTTTGAAAGTGATGATAGTGGTGGAAACGGCTCAGCAATTCTTGTAGAGAAATAATGATTTGACTCAGTGCTCTACGCTCAGTTTTCTTCGGCTTATGGCTGTCTTAGTGGAGAGATTGGCATTATATGGGAGAGTATTTTAAGCAGCAGTTCATGAAGATTTGGATTGATTGCCATGAGGAAGCGATTCCTTTGTAATTTATTGAAATTCTTTATGCAATAAACTTGTTTTAGTTGTCCAAGACAACCAATTTTAAAGCCCTGTATTTTCAGTGGCCATTCTTGTATTAGGAGTATTAAGTTAGAAATTAGAAGTCGACGGTGGGAGCCAAAATGATTGTGACGGAGTCCTGTTAAGATTTATACGTCGTTATCATATGAAAAATATAGATTTTTTCCTGCAACACCATGTAGTGCAAAATGTTTTGAAAGGTGTCCACCATGACACTACACATGGATCTACCATCAGAAATGAGGTATAGCACTTGCAGAGCTGCAGTGCAGTGAGCTGAGCAGGTCGTAATTTCTGATTCGATTTCCTGATCCTGCAAATTGTATACTAAAGCGACTAATAAGTGGCAGTTTTATAAAGCACTCCGTTTTACACGGCGTATACTGAATTCCTGAGTTGGAGTAGATGACAATTAATTTCTTCAAGTGACATTGCTTTCATGAATATAAATAGGGAGTGTTGTCACTTATCAATAGTTCAGAAATAACATATGGGTTACAAGAGTATTAATGAAAGCGTTCTGATCGGGACATGTATATGGTCACGTCTTGTTGGTGACCGTCACAAGCTTGTGATCTCTCACAACCCCCTTCCACTTGCTGCTTGTGATAGGTCACAAACTTGTGACAAAATAGTGCCGTCACAAATGAGAATTTGTGTAGAAATATTGATAACAGATGAACAATCTTTAGCTTGTTCGAGTGACTGAGATGGTTGAGGTTTATCAATAATGCTGCTTATCTCTAGTCTACCCAAGACTTAATGCGTTTGAGTACACTATTTTCAATTGGAATCAATACATTTACGAATGACAAGGTTTAAGAGATGAGCAAGTGAATTGACCGTGGAATACTCGGAGTAAAATGCATTGAATTTACATGAATGGATGAAGCACGCCATAATGGACTATCAAAAACCAAACAACTACAACCTCAACATTTACAGAGCATAGACATCTTACAATCTGTTACAGATGAACGGAAAACATTCTCAGACATGTCTCCCCAACCTAAATATGTGTCTACTCCAACTGAGTTTCTCATTTAGAAACTGTCAAAAAGAAGTCTCATTTAGAGATCAATCAACTATTAGGTTAAGTGATTCACAACTAACACGGGTTATCAGCCTTGACGGACGATTACAAGTCTCATTGTCTCCAGAATGATACTTTAAAGAATGAGTCACCGCCTTTTGGCCCAATCCGGCCATGGGAAGGGTAACAGCGTAATTTTACTAAGCAACACCACCTCAGAAACTGTGAAGACGAGAAAGCATGGGGACAAGCTCATCAGTACAAGGACGGTCTTCCGGGTGATCTGACATACATACGACAGCAATTCTTACAGCCATTAGCATCTCATCTTCCTCATCATCTTGTCCCAATATGCTTTTGTCCAGTGCCTGCCGTGCTTCTCCTGCTTGCTGCATATGCCGCAGCCACGTGCCTAAACTTCCTCCACTTGATGCTTCCCCAAAGAATGGATCCAATGGGTCTCGACCGGTAAGCAATACCGCTAATATCACACCAAAGCTGAAGACATCACTCTTGTCTGTGTACCTATAACACCAAGATCAAGAGGAATTCAAAACACAAGTCAACCCAGAACAGCTGTTTATTAGTAATATTACTTCCACAAAAATAAGGAGTAACTATCAAGAAACATGTAGAGTAAAAGGCACCATCTTTTCCGTGGGTTTGAATTTTATGAGCAATCCTAATTAGCAACATTACCCCATTCTTCAAAGCTCTCGTCTGTGTTGGGGTATGGGGTCGGATGCGTGTGGTATTATCCATGCGCTCAAAACAAAGAAGTCCTTTTGTGTTCAAAACAAAGAAGTGTATTTCTGCATTGACTGGTAATAAAGATTGCATCCCTAATTGTATCGATGAACTCCTACTTTTACTATTTGGAAATCTCATACTATTGACCCATGCTATTTTTCATCATATGATTATTCATAACCCAAAATCAAAGAATAGATAGTGTTTGGCTCAATTGGAAATATATCACACATCATAAAAAAAAACTAGCATGCATCCGTTTAACACACAGATTTAAAAAAACATCTTAAAGCTAACCAGAAAAGACCAGCAAAATGCTGATCCAAGAAGTTAATTATGTGTATAGTCACATAGTGCACACACAACATTATGTATAGTGCACACACACACCACACAACATTAGAACTACATTGTTGATAACGCATACAAAAGCTAACATCTTAGAACAGCACATAATTATGTGTAGGTTTTGAAAGGTGCTGCAAAACAACTCTAATATATTGAAGAATGAGGCATAAATGAATGAGACTGGTTTTACCTGCAATTTTGAGGGAAATCAGGGGCTCTAAAGCCATTGTGTGATTGGTAGAGCTTCGGCATAAGTTTGGCCAAGCCGAAATCTGCAAGTTTGGCCTCAAATTCAGCATCCAACATCACATTACCTGGCTTTAAATTGTAATGCAAAACACTTGGGTCACATTCAAAATGAAGAAACTTGAGCCCCTTAATAATCCCAACAGCAATTCGATGCCTAACATCCCAACCCATTTGTAGCTGATTTTCACGGACCCTATTCATAGCATCTTCGAGGCTCCCCGTAGGCAAATAATCATAAATTAAACTGAAACTACCAGACTCGCGAACATATGCCCTCAAACTCATGAGGTGCCTATGCCTTAACTTGGCAAGCACTTCAAGGTCTTGCTGCAGTTTCCTCTTGAACACCTTATCATTAGTTTCAAAAGGCTCAAGCCTCTTAACCGCGATTGTTAGACCATTATCAAGAGCAGTTCGATAATAAGTACCATTAGGGCTGGATCCCAAAAGCTGATTTTCATTGTCAAGAGCTAGTTTAAGTGTGGTGGGATCGATTTTCGGGGAAAAGACAACAGGGCCTTTGAGGATAGGAGTTCTATTAATGTAGTGAACAAAACACCTAACAATAGCAGCAACAAAGACAGCGGTGACGAAACCAGAGAGAAGTCCTAAGGAGATACTAAGGGAAACCCTTTTGACCCCAAATCCGACAAAATCACTACTACTAGTAGTAATGGCAGGTGAAGTAGAAGTAGTTGATTCCTTTATCATGTACTTAATTGGAAA
The DNA here is from genome assembly GCA_028566215.1 of Silene coronaria. NCBI lineage: Eukaryota > Viridiplantae > Streptophyta > Magnoliopsida > Caryophyllales > Caryophyllaceae > Silene > Silene coronaria. The sequence continues at coordinate 10,466 of JAOWBH010159971.1, forward strand.
CCCATGAACATAGGAAACTAAGCAAAACAACAACATTGATTTATTCAACATATCTAACAAACCCATCTTAATTCTCTTCACTATAAACACCAACTTAAAAAACAAGCAAACATGTAAAGAGGTGAAAAGGGTAAAATTGAATTAACCCAACAAAGTAAAATATGGAATGGGCAAACCTAACATATGATTATGAATAATTTAACAATAAAAAAATGCATACAACATTTAAGAGGTAAAATCAAGGAAACATGTAAAGAGGTGAAAAGGGTAAACTTGAATTAACCCAACAAAGTAAAATGATGAAATGGGCAAACCTAAGATATGAAATGAAGAATAAGAAAATTGAACAATTAAAAAAAAAATACCCAATTTCTCAGTTGTTAGTGTATGTATAGCCACAAATGAATTATCTTTTGATGTAGAATATGCTGTAGTTTAAAGGGTGTGGGTTGTAATTGGGAATAAAATTGAAGAAAAGGGAGATAAAGAAGAAGAACCCTAATTAGTTGAGATTCTCCATAAAGTAGGGATTCACACTGAGTGTTCATGTTCCCGCCTTTCGCAAAGCTGGGGACCTACCTCTCAACTCTTGTTGTCATTGCTTCCAAACTAAGACCAATCTTTACTCGTGTTTCTCTTTTCGGGTTGGATCGGGTTATTTTCTCGACTAATAGCTACATATGGCCATGTTCTTTTCGATTGAAGGAATCTGAATTGTACTGGACGAAGTTGAACTGAACTGGATTGAATAAATGAATTGGGGTAAGAGTTCAATTGTGAAGAGATGAGCTGAACCGAGTTAAATTGAGCAGAATAAAGTTAAACTGAACTGAAATAATGGGGAAAGTAGCAAATTGACCCCATATGTTTGCTAGTATGTGCAAATTACCCCCTTATGTTTCAATAGGTG
>JAOWBH010159982.1:0-11374 GCA_028566215.1 Silene coronaria
TAATTGGTGGCGACTCCTTCAAATGCGCGTTCTTACGTTGCTTGTTCAATCCTTCGAGGCTATGCAGCGCCTCCTGTTCCACAGTTTCTAAATAACATCATTAGACCATCCACAACAACAAAAAGATCTACTACTAAAGTTGATATTTTTACAATAGTTACCCCACAATAACAAAAAGTTTTTATCAAGAGATGATTTTTTGTGACATTCATCTAAATGTGATGAGAGTGATGATAAGAATTGTTGCCTTATATGTGTATTTTTATTGTTTTTTTATGTGATGTAGGTGAGAAGGAAGAATGTGATTGGTGGTTTAAGACCCATTAAAAATTATTGTTATTGTGTAAAAAATTTGTGTAAAATATTATCGGCCATCCACAATAATTAACAAAAAGATCTACTATTAAAGTTGATATTTTTACAATAATTACCTCACAATAACAAAAATTTTTTATCAAGATATGACTTTTTGTGACATTCATCTAAATGTGATGAGAGTGATGATGAGAATTGTAGCCTTTTGTATGTATTTTAATTGTTTTTTTATGTGATGTGGGAGAGAAAGAAGAATGTGATAGGTGGTTTAAAACCCATTAAAACTTATTGTTGTTGTGCAAAAATTTTGTGTAAAATATCATCTTGAGGTGGATGGGTTGATGGCCCAGAGAAAACATGAAAAATTAATTGTTGTTGTGGATGCTCGTGGATGGGTTGATGACCTATAAAAAACATAAAAAAATAATGTGGATTAGGGCTGTCCAAAAGTGCGGGCCGGCCCGGCCCGACTCGTCCCGCCTCACGAGTCACAATTGACCCGGCCCGGCCCGACACGCCCCAACCCGTCCCCAACCCGGGCCGTGTCCGGGTCCTATTTTCCACAACCCAACCGGCCCTGACCCGGACCCGCCTAGACCCGCCTAAGGCTCGTCCCAAACCCGCCCCTCCGGGCCACCTTTGGCTCGACCTGGCCCAACTCGCCCCTACCCAGGCCGTGGCCGGGTCCCCCCACCCGGACCCGGCCCGCCCCAGCCGATCCGCGCGGTTGAACAGCCCTATTGTGGATGCTCTTAGTGGAGGGTGGTTAAATAACCGTTGACCATCCACTTTCTTTTCTCTAGGCGCTCGCGCTCATTATTTCCTTCAACTAATGTCTAATCTTGTGGGACTGTTCAACCATTTATTATTTAAATTACACAAATTCTTACTTGTGACGGGAGGTATCCGTCTCTTGTAAGAGACGGAACCGTTTCCCCTCACAAAAAACCCATATAGGGTGAGTGGAGAAGCACATGGGGGGTCCCTCCTTGTCCCTCCTTTGTCCCCTCTACCCATTTCCTCTTACAAACTACCCGTCACAAGATCCGACCCGTCACAAGCAAGACTAATTGTTACAAGATTTGATTTGAAAAAAATAGTTACTCTGATCTCGTGGCAAGTACTTCTATTATCGTAATGAATATCGAATACGTACCTATATCATAGATAATATAAATCATTCACATCACCATTCCTTGCACTTTTTACTTGTTCTAATCTTCTTCCTGAAATTCATTGTTTTAAACTATCCTCCCAAGTGATTTCTCCACCCTCAATCACTGCAAATTGTAGATATTACAACATTTACAAGTTACAATATACCAATTTCGAGAATTGAACAGTTGTAACAAAAAGTTTGGGATTTTTTTTTGTTTTGGAGAGAAAAGAGAGATGGGTGAAACCAAAAGAAAATAGGCCTATCTTGTACGGAGCATAACACTGAGATAAGCTTAATTAATCGTAAGCCAGTCGATGTTGTGCCAGTGGTAAATGGTGATCAACTAATGAAGTGATGGGTGCAATATAACTTCTAGAGGCTCCAAACAACAACCAAAGTTTTCATAACCAACAAATGTATAAACAGTGTATACGAGACATTCCATATTCACAAATTCTCATTTGTGAAGCCACTATTCCGTCACAAGCTTGTGACCTCTCACAAAGAGCAAAGTGGAAGGGGAGCAGTGAGAGGTCACAGCCTTGTGACCGTCACAAGCAACACAGTTTGCTCCATATTAAAGCTAAATAGTGAAATTCGAAGTAAAAGCTAAAAGACAATTCTCTTGAAGATAGTTCATGTCATCTAGAATAGACAATTCTCATTAAAATTAAAATAGTCTCCCGCTTCGTCAAATTCAACCAGCAGTAGCCAGTAGAGAGAGTCACTCTTTCTGCAACTGTTTTGTCGCCCGAAATCTCCCATAATAGCTATAACCAGCCATTTAGCTCAATTTTTAAAAAAATTTGCCTGATCATCTTTCTACTGATGAAACAATTCAGCCACCGGGCCTATTACAAGCATGAGTTTAAGTTCCTGATGATATTCCCAGTCATATTGTTCCATGAAAAAAAATAAAAAGAAACAGAGACACTAGCAGATCATTTTTATCAGGATAAAAATGAACAGATGTTATAGCACTGCATACGCTTATATCACTTTGACACACTTGACTTCATTGGGGTGTCGTGTGGACACAATATTTTCCTGGCATGAGGCAAAAACTAGCCACCTCATAGTTGGCAAAATCATTATTTTTCACAAAAATCTATACCCGGCTACCCGCCAAGACCCCATTTCCATATAGGTTTAAAGAAGGGTTGAAGTAAGTTCCAAGCCAACAAGGTATGGATGCTTAGACCAGCAAAACCACGACATAATCCAGAGGACATGTAAACAGAAGCATTATGCACCTCCATATGTGGCCTATACGATTCTTTGATTTTAGGCAAAACTGTAAACATATATCTGTTGTCAAGGTACTTGGCAGGCTAAGCTTCGAGTGTTGCAGCATAGACAGAGTTGGAAACTCATATACAAGCTTATTCATCAAGAACATATATATGAGACGAGAGATTACCTAGATCCATTTCTTGAAAAATCACGTATTCACAATCTTCAGGCAACCGATCCCAGATTTCAGACCATCTACATATGGCTACAATTCATCATTGCATATGCATATATAACTCCTTCAAATGTTAATACAACTCATGGAATAGGGACTATCCAAACCAGCAAAGCGTTCAGCAGTAAAAACTGACTCATAAAACTACTTTTGACTTCTTATATTGTAAGGCAATGTAAGCTAAGCGTTGCTCAAATATAACTTTGAAGCATTCGTGTTTAATTCATTGCAGGAAACACTAGTTGCATCCCCTACACAAACCACAGATGAATCAAACACAGGCGGGCTTGATTTTATACTCTTTTGGCAACTATGCCACTACTCAAATGTCAAATCAGTTTCTCCAAAAGAAACTGAAGTGGCTATTTCCTGCAAGCAATGCATATCCACATGGCTGAACAGAAGTTGTTCTACCTATTGTTCGATTTTGTAAGTTTTTCATATCAACCATAAATGATCACAATCCAAGTGGAATTGAAGTTTAACAACCGAAACTCAAAAAGATTCATAGATCACCCTCTTAGGGTGAGAACTGAGAACACAGCAAGACATACCAGCCCTGAAATTGAAGGTATTGTTCTTTATTGATCGTATCCCTACCAAAGCATATAAATCAATGCATAATCATCACAACAGTAAAAGCGTGTTTGTAGTACTTCAGTAAGTGAAATACCAGCCCTGAAATTGTAGGTATTGTTCTTTATTGATCGTATCCCTACCAAAGCATAAATCAGTGCATAATCATCACAACCAACAGTAAAAGCGTGTTTGTAGTATTTCAGTAAGTGAACAGTAAGGCAGATACGTCTAAACTCGACTCACATCTAGAAATCACATTCCCTGGGAGTGTTAATTCATTAAAGTCACTGAGCACTTTGCTCCTAATTGGACAACATAAATTTCAATTCTACATGCATGAACCCACATTAATTAATTTAATTTTGAGCAATAAGCACATATTGTTCAGAACAAAGAAATACAATGGAGTTCTCCTTCCGGCGCCTGAAAAACACTAAAATTTGGGAGGACGGTCTCTCACTAATTTATTGAGAGACGTCATTTCGTACCCATTTATTTGTTTTTCGTACCCCTATTATTGTTGATGGTACCATAGTAATTTCGTACCTATTTGCATAATAGATTTACCTATTTTATTTTTAGTCATCATTTGTACCTATTTGACTAGCTTTAGTGCCATTTTTTCTTAAAATTGTATAATAGTCTCGCTTATCAAGAGACCGTCTGAAAATTTTCGCTACCAACCCATTTATTCATAACTGCAATCAAGATTCAACAAAGCCGGGGAGTAAAGTAAACATTTATACGATATAGATAAACGATCAGTACATAAAATGACTGGATATAAAGATGCACATAGGATTACATACACACAAAACAACTTCAAAAACAAGTGGTTTAAAAGGCGCAAACCAAATTCAGAAGTTTTACCCGAAGAATGGCACTAACATCAGATTCTGGTAAAACCCGAGAAAGATTATTGTTCCTTCAAACTTAAACGCCTACATCCTCACTCTACTGTCATTTCACCCTAGATAACATGAGTTATCCGGTACTCTAATCGACAAAGAGGTTATTAAATGGCAGCAGGGTGAGGTTGTAAGCGTTTAAGTTTGTGCATTGCAGTAAATAACCAGCTAAAATAAGGGCGACAGGCTATTGTTCCTTCAAACTTAAACGCCTACATCCTCACCCGACTGTCATTTCACTCCCTATTGACAGACAGGTTATTAAATGGCAGTAGAGTGAGGATGTATGCGGTTAAGTTTGTATAAACGGCTAAAATCGATAATCAAAGTCCGGCGCTGTTTCTTGTAACCCCGATTTTCTTCAAACTTAAACGCATACAACCTCACTCTACTGTCATTTCGCTTTCTAGGCCGTCTTTGCAAAGACAGATTATTAAATGACAGTAGACTGAGGCTGTAAGCGTTTAAGTTTGAGTATGGCGCGGCCGCAAATCGATAATCGCAAGAGATCTCGTTTGGTTGATCAGATTTAGGGGAAATTCAATCCACATTGTTCTCTATCATTCATAGCAATAACCTTAAAATCAGCAGAATTGCAGAAATTACGAAAATTGATTTGCAAATTAGGTTAAAATCGAAATTGAAATCGAAACCGTAAAAAACTGAGAATCAAACTTTAAAATCAAGGAAAACTGATAAATTTGAAACATTTTTCTATTGATCATTCGGATTTTTTTTAATTACATTTGTTCATACATCATTAAAATAACCCGAAAAATGATCAATTTATGATGAACAAAAACTCAAGAAATAAAAAACAAAAATAAAATTAAAATTTGAAATCAATAATAAAACTAAAATCAGATTAGATAAAAATAACAACAATTACTTGATTTTCCGTGTAATAATAATAATATTAAGAGAGGGAGACATCAGACAAGCAGGGAGGAAGAGAGAAGCGGCGGAAACATGAGGGGGAAAAGAGAGACAATAATTAATTTAGGGTTAGTTTACACACTAGAAATGAGAGTGTAAATAGCCAGGAGATATGGATACGGATAATCGGATATAGATGGTTGGATACTATGGGCTTATGAAAGGATATGGGCCATATCGCCCATATGGTTAATACTCCGTATGTGTTTTGTTAACTTCGCCACATCCCACCTCGGTGCAAGTTCGACATATCTATAAATAATATAAAAAGACAAAACTAAAACTCCACAACACAATGCTAAATCCTATGTGGCATCTCTTAAGAGAGGTTACTATTATAGTATTATCTACCTATTTGTACACTATATATAAATTAATATATACAAAAAAAAAAAAACTTTAAAAATAATTAATACAAATTGAATTCACAACTTCTTTAATGGAGAAATTACTATGAGTATTTCAACTCTTTCCCTCTTCATCTTCCCCTAATACTAAAGGCTTTTAAATGCATTCAAGAGGTTATATAATAAACTCTTCCTAATGTAATCTTCGGTATAATTAGTGGGTTATGGGATGACAAAACCACTCACACATATAGTTTTATAATCCAAGCTTTGCTGATGATTAATTTGTTTATACTAAGATTTTATGTGCCTCTTATTTCATCGTTTCATTTTAACCTTTGTGATTTGTCTTGATTTTTCTTGGCTTTTGCAGTGCTCGTAAGGAAAAACAAGGATACATTTTGTGCTTAAAAGGATTGTGAACATAAGGGTAATGTTTTCTGAGAATTTAGACTGATTTTATTTTATGAGTTCCTTTCATAGTTTCTTACTCTTTTTCATTTGGGGTTTTATATTCCTCTCTTCACGTTCTGTTGCACCATATTGGCACCATGTTTTTTTTTTTTCTTTGGAATTACATAATGTGACCACAGTTAACCTGATGACCATGAAAATGTTCTATTGATGTGAGTGCGCAATCTATGAGCCATCGTGGATAAATCAGAAAACTCAAACGATGATCCATCCTAAAAGTGTATCATAATTTAAATTACATGTAACTCTAATAAAATTATACGATTGAATTGTGTAGAAGTACTTCTTTGTAAGAGTGTATATTACTCCCTCCATTTCAGTTTTCTTATTATACTTTCTATTATGAAAGAATTTAAGAAATAAGGATGGAGAATAAGATAACATTGGAATAAAGGGATGAAAGAAAGAAGCAAATGGATGGTATATGGCTATTATGTGCCTATGTGGTACTTTAGATAAGTAGATTTTGATTAACGTAAAGTTACTTCTAACCGTTTTATAACCTATTACGGAGTATTAATTTATACTGACAACCCAATTCATGGACAAAAGACAACGATGACTAAAGGGACCCAAATATGAAATGGACAATGGAGATACAATCATTTTGCCTTTAGGTGTAAACTTGCTTGACTGGTGGTATTTGAATGATATTTTTACATTTCTTTTTTTTGCACAAATTTAAAAATGGCTTAATTTCGAGATTCTTTGGTTTTAGTTAATAATTATTTTTCATTTTATGATAATTTACCTCGGCGTCAAGGTTGTTATCAAATCCTATCGTGTTGGTTTAAGATGAAGCACCCCCTTTTTTGGCCTGTTGCTGCATTAAGTATTAGATTGCATTATAGAAATTTAAGTGAAATATATAATTGACATGAAACTATTGATGGGCACGTTGATTGGGTAAGCATCACCCTAATTAGATTAAAAATCGGGGCAGTGCATGAATAATTGAATATAGAAATAAAGCATGCTATTTTTCCTTAGAAATCGTCAATCTAATTTAATGATTGTGTCTGATATTCGAATAATTTTAGGATATGACTACCTATATGGATTGTAAAATAGTATTATCGTGAAATGGAAAAAAAAAAAAAAAATCAAACTTATAAAACTATAATAAATCGACAATAAATTTTTATGGCCCCGTGATTTTCACGGGGTTAAAAACTAGTTGCCATAAATAACCAATTCTTTTAAAAGGAAAACTTTGAAAGGTGATAACTCGTGGTCTCGTGGTTACGAGTCAAGAAAAAAAAGTTGGTTTTTTTTTTCCAAATCAATTATAATTATATGTCCCCAAACCACAATTTGAAGAAGAAGAAAAAAAAGTCGTATTTGGATACCTTGGCTTAGAGTTTTTGTATGATATAATTTTTTTGACCAAACAAACTTTGAGTTATCATATCTCTTGGTCATTAGTTCTCGGAAAGTGAATCAATTTGAACAAAAATTGTGTTAAACTCGTAAACACGAGTTATGGGCTCTTAAAGTTTTCTAGGTTCAAAAGGTTGGTATTTCGTGCAAAATGTCGAAACTCATTAGTTTCCCATTATTAGATTATATTTTCGGGAACAAGTCATGACACACGGGTATAAACACGGTATAAGATGTATTTCGTGCAAAATGTCGAAACTCATTAGTTTTCTAGGGTTCAAAAGGTTGGTATTTGAGGTTGATTTTCCTACTTTTCCCAATCATGTACATCATTTTATATGAGATGTATCTTCATTTGGTTTGTTTTTCCGATACATGTTTCTCGTGAATTTTGAATCATTTTTATCAGATGTGCATTCAAACTAATACGTTATTGTAATTAAACTTAAAGATTTTACATAAATTGTTTATACATGTCTGTACAACTTTACACAGATCCTAAACTAGTTAAGTATACATGTAATATTGGTTGAAGTTCCAATTTCATCATTACATACACAATTATTTTATGATTTTTTTCCAAAATTTGATAATGCCGAAATTGTTTTAGAGCCAACTTTATTTATGACTAAATATTCGCAAATTATAGAATAAAGCAGTTTTACATCTTGAGACAATTCATTTTCGTAAAAAGTTACTCCTTATTCATTTATTGCTAATAAATTAGTTATTTTTTTACTAAGACCGTCTCACACAATATATAGTTACTGTTAAATATTTGTATCGACAAGAATCCAATACAAAAACATTATGAATCGGAGTCGTTGCACTACGTTATGTACTTTTATGAATTCAAATTTTCATATGGCTCATTAGTACCCCTTTCATCCCGGTCAATTTTTTACCTTCGGTTTTGACGTAAAAAGACGGAGGAAATATGTATGGGCCACTTATTAAATGTCAAATGGACCCAAATTGAGTATGCAAGATCAAATTACTCATCAAAATTAAACTTGTCAAACAATGACACGACACGAACCCAACACGAAATTAATGGGTTTGGGTTGAGGCTTAATGACCAGTAAGTGGGTCGACAGGAACACGACAAGATATTTAATTGGGTTGGGGTTGGGTTGAGCTATCTAAACACGAACCCGATGCAAATGACGTGTTTACTAAATTAATCCTCATTTTTCTTGACCTCCATCGATTAAATATGCTTAAATTTTCCAAGTATGGACATGGCACGAAAATCCGACATGAAATTAATGGGTTAGGGTTGAGGCTTTATGACCCATTTATGTAAGTGAGTCGACACGAACACGACACGATATTTAATTGGGTTGGAAGGTTTGTGATCCGTTTACATGTGACACGACCCGATCTATGTAGGTCTAATCAAAATCATTATCAAAATAAAAAGTTAAACAATTGACGAAACACCCAAAATGGTCAAGGTGAACAAATGAGCGGGATGAAGTGAACTTTATCAATAACTTGCTATGTTTACCACGGCCAAAATGTCATTAAAGGGCATGGGCACTGTTGGATGGAATTGTATCACAAAATCTCATTCAAGACGAGTAGTATCCTTCTAAAGGTTCAAGACGGGCCAGATAACTATCACTTTCCTAGATAAGATAAACACAAAATGCATAAATATTAATAAAAGACTTGTTTTTATCAATGCAAGTGACATGTATTTGACCCATTTTAATCGTAAGTTGGAATCCCTTTTAAGAGAGACTTATTAGAATTGTATAGGGTATGTTTTGTCACAAATACTACTATACCACCTGTTGTATAATAAGTATTGTACAACACTATACATTTAATCGAGTTTATGTGTAATTTTTTTGAGTTGTTTCAAGTTTATTTTTTTTATGTTTAAGTGGGTGGGTTTAAATACTTTACACTATAGCTCAGAATATTTAAAACAAAACTCGAAAACTTTTATACAGAGTTTGGATTGTACATCATAGTACAACACCATACAACTGGTGGTATAATGTATTAATTGATGTTTTGTCAATTGCGTGCTTTATCGGTTGCGTATAATGCAAGTCGTGTTTAGTTCATTTGTGTTATTTTTAACGTTGATGAGTATAAGTCTTACGTATAAGACTACAATTACATTATTAGGTGTTAATGTGAAGCAGGACAACTGGAATTTGGAAAGCTTCTACTAGAGTTCAAAATAATGAAAGTTCTATAAAGGCTAAAATCAAAACGTGACCAAGAGATATACGAGTTTTACTGCTCTAAGAAAGTTATGAAGTACACTAAAATTTTAATTTTTCTAAGCACACTCAGTCTATTTATTTGTAACTAGTTGTTGCTCCACGCCCTAACGGGCGGTGCCCCAATTTGGTTCCTTGTCGTAGAGCTCTTCTTAGCACTATGTATTACATTAGATTTTAAATACAGTTAACGCATACTACACATTGCTCTAGTTTAGGTAAAATTATATAGCTTAGTGTACACGCCCTCACCCGCTTTTTTTCCGTTGTTCGCATAGCGTTGATTAGATTAATTTTGCGAGACGGGAAAAAAAATACATCCAACTCATAAATCTTGCTAAGATAAGATTTAACATAAAATTCAATTAAATCGCATACATTCCTAAATTACATCATTTAATATAAAACAAACATAGGCTCTTTATAATTATTAGACAAAATGCAACCCTGTGAAATCTGTAAGTAACACAGGGTTTTTTGCTCTTAGAAATAGGCGTGGAATGAGAACTTTTAAGTTAAACCCGCATTTCCTCCAAAGTTACATTTTAGTAGGAAAAGTTTACAACTCACAATGTTAAGCAACCATGTTTCCTATGCAAGCGCATGCCCTTTGGAGAGAGTGGTGTTTTCAAGCGTATGAGTTAGACAAGAATTTGTTTGTTCGTTAGCCACCTGCATAACTGGGAAACTGTTTGTTAGAAATTGGGAGCGATTCCCTGGTCTGTTCATTTTGTTGGTTTGGTTCATCTCTTTGCTTGCACTAAAATGGAGAAAATCGGAATTTCGAGTCAGTAGAGATCGTCAGTAGAGATCGTCATGATACCTTTATATCTGGGTTTTACTGGAGGATGAGGTGGAATGGTGAGCTTCCCTTACCTTTGGCTGCTTACCAAATCTACTACTTTTGGGCGGAATGTGTTCAGGTGTCCAACCCTTTTTATTACATAAATTCAACCAGTTATATAATATCAAAATAGGAGGACTACAACAATTTAGAGTAATCAACTTACTCAAAACACAGTAATCTGCCCCTACTGAAAACTCCAATAAGCTTTGATCTTATACTTAATTGTGTTTCACCGTTAGCTTAGAAGTGTATTCTAAGCTGTAAAACATGATATAAATCTTATATGAGACAGTCTTACCCTATATTTAAACAGAATGCGTAAGAGTTTGCCTTCTAAAATGCACTTCTATCAACCCCTTTAAAGGTTACCCATAAATTCTCAGTATTTTGTTAGAAGAACACTCACTTACGCTAGGTATCCTGCTACTAAACAGATGTGTGTACCTGTCAAAGTAAAAAAAAAAAAAAAAGAGCAGAAATCACTTGCTATATATGAATGCAATATATGATAAATGATCAATAAGAACAACATTAAACTAATGACATGTTAGAGTGTTATGCCATGTACCAATAACTGTAACTTAAATAATCTTCAGGCTTATGAGGTTAATAGGTTACTAATATGGGGGAGGGGTCCAGTGAGGAAATTATTACCATTTAAACCACCTACACAATGATTATTATGAAAGAAAAAACCCGAGTTAGGCATTTGACGCTTGGA
>JAOWBH010159993.1:0-11374 GCA_028566215.1 Silene coronaria
ACCTAATTCTCTTCACCCTCCTCCACTTCAGTTGTCCAATAACAGGCGACATAGACATCGCCGTGAATGGGATTGAAGTAAACGCGAGCTCACCCATCATCCAACCTCCTCCTGATTTACAAGTAAATGCGATCTCGCCCATCGTCCAACCTTCTCCTGGGCTAGAAGTAAACGAGATCTTGCCCATTGTCATCCAACCTTCTCCTGAACCACACGTAGTGACCCGTGAAGGACAACGTGTGGGTGAAGGAAGCCTTTACTACATGATGATCGCCGGGGATAAAGCCGGGGTAGGCATTCAGCATAGCAAGGGAGGTGACAACTGCTCTATCAACGTCGCCCAACAGAACTCAAAAGGAAATGGTAGCTTGCCTCTAAAGAAACGTTCATTCGTGAGAAAATGCACGTTGCCATCGACTTCTATAATTTGGATGATAGAGATTACCAACAGTTTAAACCGGCAGACTTCGATATCCGAACAAATAAATGCCCGGCTTCAACGTCTTGGGAGGTAACTCCTCAAGGGAAAGGACTACCGATGAACTTCATCACAGTTGGGAAAATAAATTTGACTCCACTTAGGTTCATGATTGTCAAAGCTGGGGTTTCAAATAACACAGTGACAGAAACTCCAATTTATAAGCTTCAATATTGTCCCCTTTTGACGACTCAAGTCTTATGCCCAGATATCGGCCTTGTCGTTGATCAAAAGTCACAAAGGCCTTTTCTCTTTGTCGATACCACTGGCAATGGGAACCATTTACACATCGAATTTGTCGACATTACTAGTGCCACCTTGCTCTAATACATCATTTGGCATCCTGCTTTCCATTTCGGATTTTATATTTTCTTCATCATCATTCATTCCTTTCTTTCATCAGTTGCAATTTTTATTATTATTTTCGTGTTGCTACTCGTCTTGTATGCTTTTTTATTTGAGCCGCTAAATTTTCCAGTGTTTTTTAACATTTACGATATTTAAGTTGATTCTTCAAAGTTGTTCACTGTGAGTAAAACATAAACATAAATAATCTCATTTCTCAACTAACTTGATGTCCAAGGATTCAATTCTTAACCAGTGAACCTTCTTTCTTCGACCCATCTAACTTGTCGATAACTTTCTAGTTTATCCATGAATACCATAGAAAATTACAGTAATCATACCGAAATGGAAATACAATGTAATAGTAGTAGAAATACTGACAGCTTATACGAGTACAAAATACTGTACCAAGATTTGAGTATAAAATACAATCAACTTTAACACTTGCGAGTTGCCAACAATATGCTTTATACACGGCAATACTTCTCGCCAGAGATTGCCAAATATTTTCCCGCTTCGTTATCAAGCTAGCTTAATGTAGCTTATGCAACAATTAACCATTGATAAATTCATCAATAATGCTTCCTGACAAACTGTTTACTGACTACCAATTTACGCATAAAGCAATGAACTCCTAAGCTCCAAGTCTTTGGCTTGAGGCTAGGCCAGACCAGCCTGTCTCTCCCACTTAACATCCTCGGAAAACTCAGAAAGTGCAGCCCTAGGATCACCGTTGGATACAGATAGATAGTAGAGAGCAGTCCCATCATCGACTTGCATGCTCCTCCTAATGGACTCAAACACCCTTTTCTTACCTTCACTCGATGTAACCTTACTAGACGAGCTCAGACTGTCCCTATCTGGAGCTCCTTCTAGATACAAAACGGCCACTTCTCTTTTTGCATTTAAGTCCAGTTCTATGTAGCAAGTATTGTTGATGAGAATGTCGGCATTGCTCACTGGGATAAGCAATCTTTCCCTTGAGTATATCCCATGGTCGCTCATCATGTTGTTCAACCGTTTCACTTCCATAACCTGAATATTAAGGTACGAAACCAACGATTTAGAAAGTATTTTCTTTCGCGTATTCCACTAATTTGAGTACGTGTCGGGGGTGAACCTTTCCATTCATGGCTCAAAAGACGGATCTCACAGAGATGGAAAAGAGGAAATTAAAATAACGGGAAAAGAATAGTTCGTACTCCGTAACAGAGAGGGAACAATGTGCAATGCAAACAAAACCAATGATCAAAAACACAAATCATGAACATGTCAAAAGGCCAAGACACAGGTCACTCAAAAAACAAAAACAGCACAGAACTGGCATTTTTTTACATTCCTTTTGGTTCTAAGAACAAACAATAATGTCCTAGATTTATACCCATCTCATAATCTCATATTTAAGAACTTAAATCCTTGATTCTTTCTTGTTTTCGAATATGTTCTGCTTTGAATATTCTTCCAGTAAAAGAAAGTTAATAAAGCATGTCACTTGCAACATAGGAATATTTATTTGCCATTTCATCATGCTATATTCACTATTCTTCTTTAAAAAGAAGATCCAAATTCCATCAAATGATACGTCATTATTGATGAAGCTAAATTATAAGCCACTTATTAATCAAACTACAGCGAGCAGCTGATGAGCGGCAAAGAGCCACTATACTTCTGATACTATATGTTCATGTCACTCGTATTCATTTCCATGGTTGCAAAAATGTAAAAGAACTATGAATTCTTACCAGATCCTACTGCCAACATCAGAATGCATTCAAGAACCACAACTTTTTCACATGGTTTCAGTCTAAACTGGCGCAAGGTAAAATTCGCACAATACATATGAAGTAAGTATCAAAGTTTTTCATCCTCAAGCTAATATTTTAATACAATTTCAATCTTAAATCTTTAGTCGCTTAACCGTTTAAAATGTTATCTAACCAAACGCTCAAAACTACTCACTCACACAAAGATATCACTGATTGCTATATACTCAGTATTTGACAAATATCAAGAAATTAAAACTTCAATTATAAATATTAACTCGTCCAAGTAAATATTAGCCACACTGACCTCTTATAGCATACCGGAAAAACTTCACTCCTCACTTTTCAGTCAACGTTATTCTTCCGGGAAAAAAAAATCGTACATTCTAGTATTATCCAACAAATAATTTCTATAGCAAATGACGGTAATTTTACATTGTCATCCTTGAATAAATAACGGTCCCCAAATCCTTGTATAAAGGGAATTGGAGAGAAAAGAGGGCCGGAGGAGGAAAGATTGGGAAAGAAGAGGAGGGGCACAAAAGGAGGGATACAAAATCATTCGTGTGGTAAGCAAATAGCATTGAAGGAAACAACTTTCTGACTCCATCCTGTCACCTCTCCCTCCCTCGCTTCAACCCCATCCACCCTCCCTTCTCTAATACTACTATTAAAACACTTCCCAATTATTTGGAATAATTTCGTGCAATTTCTTTGTGGGCAAATATGACAAATAAACACTCACTTTTCATTACCACAAATTGCTATTGTGCAACCATTGACAAGATACGCCTATAATTTTGACGGGCAACACATCTAATCAAAACATCCCTTAACACCCTTAACACTTGTGCTTAAAGATCTCACTGAGTATCCATTATTGAAGAGCAAAGGAATGTAAAGCAACTTATTAAAATGTTGGAGAGAACAAGTTTCCCTTGTTGTATTGACTAAAGAATGTAATGCGTCAAAGCAAAACGTCTTTTAAAACCCTGAATGCTTGGAGATAAAAGGTTGGCTACGCCCCCGTCTTCAATAACTACCGCTTTGTAAACAGTAGGATAATGATAATGCTAATCCTAATAACATCCATTTGCTACTGAAAATCTAATTAAGCACTTGATACATCAAATGCAAACATAATCTAATTAAATAATCAAGCTAAAGCCTAAAAAAACCTAGAAATGTAACAAAATACATAATTGAGCACTTTAAACATCAAAAGCAAACATAATTAAACTAAATAATCAAACAGAAATCAATCAAAACAACCTGAACATCATACTTAACAGCAAGACTAGCAATGAAATCAACTCGAAATCGCGAACTTACTCAAAAGATACATAATGCAGTAATTGAACTAAATATCATAATTAAATCAAAAGCAAAGAAAACTACCTGAACATCATACTTAACAGCAAGACTAGCAACGGAATCACCACGACAAATCCGATGCGAAATCGCGAACTTACTCAACTTATTATCTCTCCAGAAGCTTCCAGAGCTCGGATTACCAACGACGTCGTATAATCTCCAAGGCGCCTTAAACGACGCCGTAAGCATGTCCCTATCGGAGGCGACGGAACACCAGATACGGCAGACGCATGCGGCGCGAGCTAAATCGGCGATCGGAAGCTTCTCGAAGATTACGCGGAGTGTGTCGTGGCAGCTTAACGCTTCAAAATTTGAGTTCATCGGAGAAATTGTGTCAGCGACGGCGGTAACGGCGGAAATGTGGTGGCTACCGGCGGTAGGGGTGGTGGTTAGGGGTTGGTGGAGAGTGGAGGAGTCGTCTTCTTCGTCTCCACAGCAACCCATTGTTTAGAAGGAAGGAAGGTTGGTTGGTTAAGAGTTTATCAAGGATTTTGTCATTGTGTGGATGTTATGTAATTACGTCCACGGTCTACCCCAAAATTGGGAGTCCAATACAAACTTGGATTAGTCCCGGCAAAATTGACCTGAACTGAAAATCAATTAACGTTGCCCGATTGTGGAGCTCATGTGAGTAATCTAAATGACATCTAAAAATAAACCGGCTATCCTCATAACAAATAATGACTTGATTTTTTCAACCTGAACCCGTCCTGACCCGACACGTGGCTTATTG
The DNA here is from genome assembly GCA_028566215.1 of Silene coronaria. Classification (NCBI taxonomy): domain Eukaryota; kingdom Viridiplantae; phylum Streptophyta; class Magnoliopsida; order Caryophyllales; family Caryophyllaceae; genus Silene; species Silene coronaria. The sequence goes on from JAOWBH010159993.1 coordinate 4,694, forward strand.
ACTCAACCTGAGGGATGACCCGATAGTGAACTAACTTAGTAATGGTGTTAATAGGACCAAATTGACATTTATCATAATTGTATTCACTTAAAGCTACTTCGTACAATTAATACATATACACATCGTTTGAACATAAAATTACCCCCATCAAAATCTAAAATACATAAAGTTATAATATATGCTGATAATCTAAATCGTTATTGACCTGGCTAATGACCCGATCCAACTTGTCATCTGTTGATGACCTGACCTAAAGATAACCTAAAATGAACTGTATTTGACCCATACCCGTCACTAATCAGGCATAATCTGAATCCGATATGACCAGACTCGGACTCAAGTGACCCCATTGCCACGTCTATTGGGTTGTTTAAAAATAGGTTTTCAAGATGATGAGAATTGCGTTGGTGAAGACTTTTTCAAGCTTGCATATTTGATGTCATGCATTCTTTATTTTTGGTCTTAAATTAAAGGAAAGCTCATACATGATACATTGACTTAAAAATGGAAAGCAAATACTTTATGGCTTCTAAGCACACCAGGAACGACTTTCTTAAGGCCAATGACATCGCATTGATTTGCAAATTTGCTTTAAACAATCTATATATAATAGATGGATAGGTAGAACAAAAACCTTGTACAAACAACCCCAAATCAATTAGAACAATCAATCTACTCTGATAAAACTAAAATGGCAGGTGAAGTAGTGTTGTTAGACTTGTGGGCAAGCCCTTTCGGTATGAGGGCAAGACTGGGTTTAGCTGAGAAAGGTGTGACATACGAATACAAAGAACAAGACTTAAACAACAAGTCCGAGTTGCTCCTTCAAATGAACCCGGTTCATAAGAAAATCCCGGTTCTTATTCACAATAACAACCCCGTTTGTGAGTCGCTCAATGTCGTTGAGTACATTGACGAGGTTTGGAATAGTAACAATCTCTTGTTGCCTTCTCATCCCTACCAAAGAGCTCAGGCTCGTTTTTGGGCCGACTATATTGACACCAAGGTATCTTTTATTGTTTTTAAATGGTCGTCATGATCGATATGTGTCTAAATGGATCAGCTACTTCAAGTAACACTTTTACCATAAATATAAGTAAAAAAATACAGTAAAAAATAACAAAATAATGACTTTGATTCAATAACACTAAGCATGATTTTTTTTTGGGGGGTAAAAATAACACTAAGTATGATAAATAGACAGTATGTAATGACTTTGATTAAAAACAATGTGGACTGATTGTTAGATAAACTATCTCAAACGTAATCCTAAGGTAATGATTGATGCATAATAACTATTATATTTAATTATTTATATCCTATTACTTATTACAAAACATATATGGAGCAGTTATTCGAAAGCGCAGATAGAGTTATGAAAAAAAAGGGCGCGGAGCAAGAAGAGGCAAAGAAAGACTTGATTGAAGGCCTGAAAGTAATGGAGCAACAACTTGGAGATAAACCCTACTTTGGTGGAGATACATTTCAGTTTGTTGATATTGCGTTCATCCCATTCTACCTTTGGCTTTACGCTTTCGAGATCGCCGGAAACTTCAAAGCTCAAGAAATATGCCCTAATATCATTGAATGGGCAAACAGGTGCTTGCTTAGGGATAGTGTTAAGGCTCTCCCAGACCAATATCAGTTGTACGACTTCTACTTACAACTCATGAAAATGCTTGCCATTCACTGAATTTTCGGCTGTTTTTTCGATCTCTCATCTTAATCATGTTGTATCTATATGCGCTCTATTGTCTATAGTATATGACGGCTTAAAATAAATAAATCTTCTGTCAAAATAAAAAATAAATAAATCAATAACTAGTATATTTGTAAAAATCACGGGATTTTGTGTAAAAATCACGAGATTTGCACGAGATTTGTCTAAAATAATATAATATGTTTAAATCTATTCATCCATCATCTCGCCTAACCTACCTTGATCCATTATATGGACATAAGACATTGGTCATGTCTCATGCTTAGGGTTAGCGGCCACACCATAAGTTTTGCACAATAATTAAAATGTTAACAACATTGCTCAAACAACTTCACAACATCCGCATTAATCGATATAGACTGGCTTATCTAACGTGTGCCCTTTGGAAATCCAAACGAGGGAATAATCTCGAAAACATTTCCTCCTTTGGTTATTTAGACACACGTTTAAAAAAACCGTTTGTTAGGTAATTTAGCTAAGACAAAGCTAGTACGTTGATGAAACCCAGATCGTCTTCTTACAAACTCAACACATTCTTCACTCCTTTCATCAAAACTTTCATCACTTTTTCACTCAATTTTACACATTACAACTCAACTTCATTCCATCTCAACCATGTAAACTTAATTTGCCTTCTCTCCAAGTGTGGAAGAGACGAAAACATTCATCTTTGTTCGTCTCTTCATGCTTCAGTCATCAAAAACTACCCTCTTTATGATCCTACTACCCACATTGACCCCAAAACTTGCATAATTGGGTTTGTTGTTTGGTAGTGGTATGATATTGGACAATTGTGTCAGGATTAGATTCTTTAAAACCATGCATGAAACGAGGTAGCATCACATATGATTTATCCCAATCTCCAAAAATTACCTTAATTGCTCTCTATCTTTTTTTTTTTTTTTTTTTGATAAGGTAAGAAAACTTTTGGAATTTGCTCTTTGTTTTGCATCCAAGCTTTGGTGTATGAAATTGTGTATCCATACTTATCTAAAATATGTTCAACAACAGAGTTCACCTTGTATCCCCAATCTCCCTCAACAAGGTTACGAATCTCATGACTTATGAAACCTCGTTTCAAATTAAAATGGCATCGAGGACCAATGTCACAAACACAAGACTCATCATGAAGACCTTTGTATGTGACAATGGTAAAAGTTTTAGAATGGAAGTTTTTTTGTGTCGCCCTTAACCGCCAATTGCATGGTGTAGGAGACGGGCCACATTTGAAGGTTATAGTATTATGCTTTGATTCGGCAACTTTGAAAAATTGATTTGCTTTAACACTATATGATGTCACCTCATCGCTTATTGAAGCTTTGTTTGGGAACAATTGTCCAACCGCAAACTCTTTCCCTTGTTCATGTCAAACCATATGCTCTCAAGTTTTCCAACTATTCAATTCATCCTCATCTAATGGATCAATCTTATTAAACTCAACAATATGGGCACTAGCAAAGACAAGATCATCATCACCATCTTCTTCATTTGCCAACAAATTCTCATTAAGTCTTGCCAAATCCTCATCAATCTCATCACCATCTAAATTACCATCAAACTCTCCATCATTTACGTAATTGATTTCAAGAGACACAATTGAGCAACATCATCTAGCTTATATATATATGCATTTGAATTGTGTTAGTTGTGATTCATGTTATTGTACAAAGGCATGTTTGGCACACCTTGTGTATTTGGTTACTTGTTGTTGGAGGAGGTTGATGGAGGAGTGCGGGTAGTTTGGCTTGGTTGTTCATTGAGAAGACGTAAGACAGATTAGGTGGCCGTCTTACGCTTAAGCTGCCTCTTAGAGTTTCACACTCTAAGAGAGACGTGCACGTTAATGGCTTGAGTATAGAGGAACTCGTTTAGCGTCACGACGTCTGGCAGGGGTCCCGTTAGCGCCCGGGTTCAGTATTTGGGTGCGTCCCGAGTACTTATACGGATTGCGGTCCGACTATTGGTGGCGACGTTTCGATGCCGTCACCGGTTTGCTTGGAGTAGAAGAGGTGATTGGTAAGTATTTCGTTCTTATTTGAATATCATGGTTGCATTGCATATTATACACTTACATCATCTTAGCAGGCATTCGTATTATCAAGACTAACCTTGTTTTTGTAAAATCTGTGGTGAACCATATGTTATTTTCGATCATATGGGGAGCAGTGGATTGACAGGTAGTTGTGCATACGCTTGGGATTGGAGGCTCGGGTGTAGCCTATCGCCTAGTGTCGCCACTTTTTCATGTCTTAGATTTTGACTATATTAATAGACTTCACCTTGTATTCATTAAGTTGTATTTGGGATTTGTAATTTGAACTTGGAACATGTATTAACTATTATCACTTTAAACTTATCTATGTTAACAACTCCCTTTTGAGTTGTTCGCACTACAACCTTGAGAAACCAAGTTGCATGACACCCTCATTGGTTGAGAGAGCCTTAGTGAATGCCTTTTAATTAATGAGGGTGTTACACATTGTTAGTCGGTTCTACATCGAAGAGTAAATATCCATACACCGAAAATTCAATTAGTTTTATCTCCAATTTGTTGGTGGTGGTGGTGTGACTGCAAATTAGTTTTTTTTTTCTTAATTATTCATGAAACTAATTGAATTGAATTTTAGAGTTTATGTATAAAGTTAATTGAAGAATAGTTAGTGGAAAAATTGTTGAAGAAAGGGAAATTAAAAGAGAAGTTGTTTGGTATTTGGTGAACCTATGAGTATATAAAAGAAGAAGGAAGTCTAAGGTAAAGGCAATTTCATCATAAAAGATCAACTTAAGTAATAAAATTTCAAATTCGCATGAAATTTCCGCCGGAATATAAATTTTGGCTGTAATTTCTCACCGGAAGTGATATACTGGGTGTAATTTTCAAAAACATTTATATAAGCCTGTAATTTTCCAAAAGTGGTTTTTATAAGGCTATAATCAACAATTTTCTCTTCTAAAATGAAAAATTACAAATAATCACCGTATATTTGCGTATTTTTACAAATAACCACCATGAATTTCTGTTTTTACAAATAATCCCTAGACTTTCATGTATATTCCCCAATCACCACCATATATTTGACCCAATACTTGTTGTTTATATTTTCACAATTTTTCATAAGGGTAATATGAGTATTTCAGATAACTTATTAATTAAACATTCGAAAAATATGAAAAACAAGTCTTGGATCAAATATACGGCGGTGATTGGGGAGTATACGTGAAAGTCTGGGGATTATTTGTAAAAACAGAAATGCATGGTGGATTGGTGGTTATTTGTAAAATAAGCAAATACATGGTATTCTTTGTATTCTTTGTAATTTTTTCTTTCTAAAATCACTAATTTCACTCACGTTTATGAGATCGTGAATAGTAATATAACTATAAATTTATCTTTATTTATTTTGTGGTATTATACATAAGTGTAGTGGCGTTACCATTTTCTTTAGTTAATATACTCCAATAGAAGCTCGTATAGTTGTGCCTCTTCAAACAATCATTTCCTTTAATATATTTGAAAAACAAAAGTCCTCTGATTTAGGAAAATCCTCGGATAAATGCAAATTAACGTCCTAAACCAGGAGGAAAATCAAAGAAAGAAATCAGAATATATTTGTGATTTTTAGAAAAGGAACAAATGGTGTTGCGTTTCTTTATTGATGTGATATCTGTCGTATCAAAATGTTAATTATCATTTAGATCTTAAAAATATGAATTAAGGTGGAGTTAGTCAAATTGGTCAGTCTAAAAGTACGCACGATGACAGTGGCACGATATGAATCGGGCTTATATAGTCGAATGATCAAGCACGCAGTGTCAATGAATAGGAAAATGGTCTAAAATGCAAAGAGGAAGAAAAAGAGTGGAGGGAAGTTCTACTCTGGTGTGATTTCAATGAGAACCCCTGTAATACTCCGAATTTTTAGTCAAAGTCAAAAGGAATTTGGAATATTAGAGTTATTTTGAGTAAAGTTATTGTAGTATAGCTATAACATTGAGTAATGATGTGTAGGGTTATAGTAGATAAGCAATAACCTTGGAAAAGAAAACAAACGAGGGGAGGAAACCGGTGGATCAAAGGGGAAGTCAAGGGGGAGGTTAATTTGGTGTATGTGGGTATACCTAAGACTTACCTAATTCCAATTATTTACTATTTATTACTCTATTCCAGATCTTTTCCATAAAAACTATATATACCCTCTCATATCTTCACATATAACACTTTTATTCACTTTTACAAAAACCCTAAAAATACTAGAGAAGACTTTTGAGACGGTTTAGCTATTGTTCATCTTTGCCCTATTTCTAAACATCTTAACTTTACTAATCCAATCAATTATTCGCATTATAGTAGACTCGCTTGACCCTTGACCACACATTGATCGTTGACCCGCATATTGATCACCGTGGGAGAGTTGTTTGACCACCGAGTGGCGGTTACTGACCACCGTGGCTGCCGGCCGTGGGGGCTGGCCGTGGGATAGGGGCGGTTATTAGGATTTGTTTTGGGTAAATTTCTTATCCTAATTATAGTAATATGTGTAGATTATAATTTTATGAAAATTACGTTGATTAAGTGAAGAATTTGAAGAGGGTTGCTTTTAATTGCTTGTTTGCTTAATTATTGGAATACTAGTTTTGATACCCGTGCAAATGCACGGTTTTTTTTAAAATATACGTAAGTATTTACAATATTGTGTAACCTCCTAAAATAACTTGTTTAACGGATGGAGCGTTTTGGTTAAATTTAAGAAATGAATTAAAAGAAGAAGAATTGAACTGATTTAAACTCTTGCTGTTTTTTCAATGATTCTCCAAATATGATAAATTCAGATAATAATTTATAGAATCACACGAGACGATTGTACACTAAGCAATGACTTTTGTTTGTTTGCGAAGGCAATGTGTCTCGTAACTTATATACCTCACTTAGTGAATTAATAAATAGGATGAAGCAATAATAA
>JAOWBH010160004.1:0-11373 GCA_028566215.1 Silene coronaria
ATCTTTAGGACCTATTCGGGAGGTTGTGGGTGTGGCTGCGGTCCCCCAGTGGAGAGGTGCCTGTTATCTTCAGGACCGAGTTGATGGCTGGTGTTGGTGTTCGTGGTGTGAGTTATGATTATGCTTGTTTGTGTACACCAGGTGGTTATTGTGTTGCCTTTACTGACTTGTGTGCGTTGTTTGTGTCTTTTCCTTCTTATGTGCTCTGCTGTGATCCATTTGATATTGCTGGCAAATGGTGAGCAGTCAGATTAGCAGGTGTTGGTAATGATGGCTTGGTTGGGAGCAGTTGGAGAGCATTCAGACACGAGCTGGTTCGTGGCGTCTGATATAGATCATAGGTGTAGTTGATGAGTTGCAATCACTTCTTTATTCCACTGTAATCACTTATTAACTTGTATTATATTTTATAATGTTTCATTATGGTTACTGTGATGTCTATTACCTCGGGAAACCGAGATGGTGATACCACATCTTGCCAAGGAAGGTATTGCTGAAGGCTCCTCGGTAGGGTGGGGTGTTACATCATAAGTTTTGGTGAAGGAAAATCCAACTAATTCATCACTTAAAACGGTAGGTGAAGCCTCAAAGTCACTCTCTTCCTCATCCAAGCTAAGAGTACAAGCATCCCTAAGATAAGAGGTGGGTATTTTGATCTCCTCAAGTACACAATTTTCATTCCATTCAATGTCAAGGGTACTATAAGGCATACTCACACACTCCTCATCATAAGGCTCATCAAAAATCTCATACTCCTCACTTCTCGCCTTAACATTCAAATCAAGAGGTGTACAAGGATGCTCAAAGTATATGGGAGCAAGGTAAAGAGGGTGGATGGTGATATGGGATTCATCATCTTTATGAAGGTTATGAGGCTCTAATGTTGGTAAAGGGGGAGGTTGGATCATTTCGGTCTCAAGAAACTGGCCGTTCAAATCTAGCATTCTTTGTATTTCTCTCGTTCTCAACAAAAGAGAACACACCTCCTTTAAAAGGTCATTCATCTCACTTCTAATGTTCAAAAGAAGAGTATTTTGGTAGACCATCTCCGACTCAGTAAAATTATTAGCCAAATATTTAAGAAGCTCCCACCTATCATCATATGGCATGAAATTGAACATCCCATGACAACTTTGCTCAATCATATCCCCACCTCAATAAAGACACCATCATAGATCATATGAAAAAGTTCTCTTATTTCAACATCGCAATCACATTGAAAAATGTACGACTCAAATCTATTCCAATAAACATGCAATGATTCATTTTGAAATTAAGGAAAGTAGAATATTGTCATCCTTTTTATTGAACTTTTTCAATTTTTTTTTAAAGCAATAAAAACTAGCTCTAAACAAAACTAAAACCAATATCAATCCAAGACACCTTCCCCAGCAACGATGCCATTTTGATAGCAAGGGTGTCGCAGCCCCCGCATCAAACAATAAATATAAAACTCTATACCAAACAAATGTCGTAGGGTAAGGAGGTCGATCCACAAAGACGGTTAGGATTGTTGTATATCGGTTTCAGTTTGGTTTAATCTAGTCGATCAGATAAGAGGTTTGAATATTCTAAAAACATATAAACTAATAAAAGGCAACAAACAAGCAACTAATTAACAAACAACCAAATAACTATGAGTGTTAGGGTAGTTAGGGAGTCGGGTCCAATCACTAGTTTCTAAGGTGAGATTACGGTACCAAGGCCACGATAGAAGGTAAGATAAAGGTCAAGATGGTCTTTCGATTCGACCAAGTCCTACTAAATCTTAACCCATTTTCATAAGTCAAGTAAGTCATCTAAAGTGAGGTGTCACCCTTGAAATTTTTCACAAGGGTCGAATTTATAACTATCCGGGTCAAGTAGTCACTTTTACCCATTAATTCACCACTACTCTTAAAAGATTAAATCTAAACCCTTAAAAAGGTAGAAAAAAAGTCACCCAATTGTGAAACAAGCTAAAAGACCTTAATCCCCTTCCCCCTAACCAAAGACTACTCAATAATCATTATGAAAAATAAGCTAAATAGATTACCCGCTAATGAAAATAGAATACCAAACATAAATAACACAATAAAGATGAGAACTTGAACTAATTAATCATTAAACTCATAAAAGATAATAACTTGAAATTAAATAACATATATAAATATGAGAAAAGAGATTCATACCATAATGGAAAGATATGAACTAGATCTAAGAGATGATTACAAAAAGATTAAAACTTATAACCTGATTGATTAACTAAATCGATTTCTAATCCAAATTAAAGAGAAGCAAAATAAAAGATAAACCCTAAAATAGTTTATGAGATCTATTCTCATCTAAAGTGTGGGATAAAATGAGAGTCTAAAAATGTGTGATAAAAAATGTGAGGACCCCTTCCCCTTAATATTTTGGGTTTTACACTTATATAGAAGGGATCATTAAGGGTAAAATGGTGATAATGAGTCTAATATTAATAGGGTAGAATATCTATTAATAATAATAAACAATGTTGTATATTATAGAATAGGCGGTTGTCGTCTTCTGCAAAAATCCACGAGACACAAACAAACACACAAAACCGTAAACTTTTCGCCCATCCGGGCATAATTCCATCCCTCGCTGACATTGATTTTGCCCTGCTGCTGATTTTATTGACTCCTCTCCTTGCCTCCTCCTTCCTTTCTTATTTACTGATATCACCACCATGAATATAGTGATGACTTGCTACGCGAATCTGGGCTGAATCGGGCCCGAGTATTGGCTGCAAATTGGTCTGAATCGAACAATGCATTGGCCGGAGTTGCAGGAACTCGAAGTGGATTCGTTTCGCGGCGGGTTTCGATGCTGAATCTGGGCTGCTCGAATTAGGTTCGAGGTGAAGAACAGCCATGGCTCGAAAATGGGGAGAAAATGATGAAATGAGATGGTGGTTTTTCGATTGACGCTGCTAATTAAGGCTGAGCAAAAAACCCGATTATCCAAACCGATACAATATCTGATCCGTATTCGATCCGAGTTTCTGGATATCCGATCCAAAAGTCAAGTTTGGATCGGATATCTGATCCGAAATATTTGATTTTGGTTTGGATATGAATATTAGAATCAAAATATTTGTATATCCGATCTGGTCCGAAACTATAGTTTTCTAGTAAAATTTTGAGAAAATACAATTTTTTCTGATAGAACTTAATTAATGTTTAAAATATTAGAGAAATATGTAAGCGATACTTTAATTTTATGTATAGAACATTAGAGTAAGAATACTAAACAAAATCATCATGTAAGACAATGAATATGATCGTGTTTCAAACTTAATTTTAAGTAAAATTCAAAAATATGGATATCCGATGGATATCCGCATCCGATCTGATTATGTTGGATATCAAAAACATTTGGTTTGGACATGGATACCTGACTTCAGCAATTTCGAATATGGATATTCGATCCAAACTAGCACTTCGGATAGGATATCCGATCTGTGCTCTGCCCTACTGCTAATGGTGGTAAGTGATGGTGGAGCAGCATAGTGTGCATAATGCTGGCCTGATCTGGGTATGGTGCTCGAATGGTGGCCAGGTTTAGAATCAGTTTCGGTTACAAGTTTGAATTGTTATGGTGATGCATGGGAGCAGAGCTTGTCGTCGTGGTGAGTGAATTTCGCGCAGGTTTGGTGTTGGTGTGATCTTAGAAGGATGAAGTGGTTCATGGGTGGTTAACTGTGGCTGCAAATCGGTTGTTTTGATGACGGAATTTGTAGTTGAATCGATGTTGTTTGATTGGGATTTCAAAGAGAATGAAGGAGTTGCGAAATGGGTATGCAATAAGCTGGCAACTAAGGCTTAAGTTCAAGGGTTGACCTTCATTTCTCTCCTCGTTGATTTATATATTTGACCCATCTTTTGACCTCCTTAACCCGTTTCGTTTTTCGATCTTTTTATTTATCACGGCCCTCGTTCCTACAAAATTAGAAGAGCTAAAGCAGTACCCAAATTCTACAAAATATAACAATTGTTTGAAATCATTATAATAAAACTAATAATTACTATTTAACATATAAAATGAACTTAAATTAGTTAAAGCACGCAAAATCGAATTAAATAAAGGTATAAATAGGGGTAAAATAGATACTAAATTATTGTTATCAACAACAACAACAACAAGGCCAAAATGACGACGATGACGATGATGACGTGATAGAAGTCACCGGAACAGAGATCGTATGCTATGATGCCGGTAACAAGAACGAAGGCAAAGCTTGTGGAAGCGTCAAAAAGCCGATCTGTTTGTCACTTCCTAGGGAAATGATTCTAGTGTTAGATTTTCATTCATGGGTCTTGTATAATGAGAATTATGGTTAAAACTTGAAATTTTCTTTGTAATGTATGTATGGACCTAAGGCCATTTAACTATGTAGGGATTTGCATGGTTAATCGACTTACCTCACCGTTGAAGTCGGTGATAATTCGGAACGATTTATGATGGTTTATATACACCTTTTGTTCGAAAAAACTGGTTAATCAGTGGACACTCGGCCGAGTGCCGCTTGTACTCGACCGAGTGGCTGTCCACTCGGCCGAGTAACCTTGTTCACTCGGCTGAATATCGATTTTGACACGTATTTTGAGATTCTGCCCGAGTGACACTCGGCCGAGTGACCCATATACTCGACCAAGTGCCTTAATTTAACACCATATGTGACCTTAATCGTTTTAATTGTCGAATATGCGTACTTGTGACATGTTTAATATGATTGTTTGTATAGATGTACTAATGAATGATGATGTGTGACGTGCATAACTTACTAATTGTTAATTGTATGGTATTGATATGGTAAACATGGTAGTTGTGATGCGACAGTAGAGTTGTCGTGACGTGACGACTTCGGGTTATTGGTCTACGATGATGATTAATTGCGTAACCGAAACACGGTTAAATTGAAAACAGAAAGTAGTATAATGAGTAAGCATGGATGTATTATATACGAGAGTAGACTAATTGAATGAGGATGTGGCCATGAGAGTAATAACAATATTAGTTGGCGATTGGTAACCTATTTGTGCAAGTATTGAGTACACAGAGACGGATTATAAAATTTCCTTTAGACGTGTAGAGTAGAATAATAGAACACGGTTATTTTTTAGGATATCGTTAATAGGCATGGTACGTTTGAGCTGACGTTAAACGGTTCAAACTTCGGGGCGCAGTTCTCTTTTAGGGAAAGTGGATGTAATAATTTAGGAAATTTGGAAAAGGAAATAACGAGTAAAGAGTACGAGAGGGGAGATGAGTGCGGAACAAAGGAACCTTGGAACGTAAGCATTGGATGTAGTAAGCATGAGAGAGAATAATGAGCGTAGACTTGGTAAGAGGGTACGTACGAACCAGTAAGGAGACCTTGAGATGAATGAGTGACGAGATATAAAGTGGAGCAAACTTCGATAACGAAGTTCATTTTAAGGAGGGAAGATTGTAATACCCGATATTATTGAGATGATTAAGAACTCTAATTAGGATTAGTGAGCCCCTTAGGCTTAATAAGAACCGTAATGATCATATATGGAAGTAGGATAGTGAACCGAGTAGAGTGCACCCGGTCGAGTACAAGGTGTACTCGGACGAGTGAGTTGCACTCGGTCGAGTGGTATGTCACTCGACCGAGTGAAGTGTACTCGGCCACTCGACCGAGTGAAGTGTACTCGGCCGGCTGGGCCTATGTCAGATATGTTGTTTATTAGGTGAGATCTTTATTTCAACAACCTTAATCTCATTTCTTTCCTCTCTCTTCAACCCCAAATCATCTCCCTTCTCTCTAAAACCCTCATAAACACTCCTCTATGGGTTTCAAGCTTTGATTTGCAAATTGTTCACGCTTATTCCTTCTTCCTTCCATATTGTAAGTTAGATCTACTCTTTTTCTAACCATAACTTTGGGGGGTTTTTAATACTTAGTTAATTAGTGATTTTAATTAGATTAATGGGTAATTAGTGAGTCATAATAAGGGATTTTGGTTGGTATAATAGTATAGGATTTATTATGATGGTTATTATGCGATTATTGTAGGATGAGATAGTTTTATAAGGCGGAATCGGGTCGGATTCGAGTAGCTTATTGGAGTATGCTAAAAGGTGGGTCAATCCTACTCGATTTCAATATTTAGGATGTATATGTTTTGATGTTTATGCATAATTAGTCTCACTTGATTAATATAGTTGCATTATAACATGTTAGCAATACTTGTATCATGAAAGAGGGGTAAATGGGGATGTTGGGTGCATTATAACATGTTTAAGGGATTTGGGGCTTAACCTCATGAGATTGGTATAATCGAAATATGGTAAGACATTGGAAAGTCGATGTTGATTTTGTATTATGAAAGGAAAGGCATAATAATATGGGATTCATGAAATATGAGATGGATTATATGTTGTTGCATTGTGTTGCATATCATGTTTTATATGTATGTCTGATGTGGGATGCTGGAGATTGTGATTATGTTATGGTTGTTGAGGAGAAGTAAGACGGTTAGCAGACCGTCTTACGCTTGAGTCGCCTATTAAGACTTCCCACCCCAATTAGGATATGCACATTAATGGCTTGAGTACGGAGAGACTTGCGATACGTTGCAACGTCGGACAGAGGTCCGGTTAGCACCCGGGCTTGGCACCATGAGTGTGTCCTGAGTGCCTTTCGGACTATGGTCCGGTTGTTTTGGTGGTCGGTGCCGTCACCGGGTTGTGGGTACCGTGGGTGTGTCCCTGGTACCGGTGGTTGTGTAGTGGGGATGTTGGTAAGTCATGTATGTTCATCGTGTTGCATTTGTAGTTCCATATCATAATCATGTGGTTGTATATCATGCATAATTCTATTATCAAAACTGACATTCATGCCTTTGTGTAATCGTCACCTATTTCCGAGGTGGCCTGCGTGGATCCATATGATATTTCCGATCATATGGGGAGCAGTTTGATTTACAGGCTGTTTATGACGTGATCGAGAGTTGGACCGCGCTATGCACTTAGAGTCGAGAGTATAGATATGAGATAGAGGTTTCTAGTCTTTGTCGAGATGTATTTATTGTCTATTCATGTCGTTTTTAATCACTAAACTTGTATTTAGTTATACAATGTTCTTTGAATTAGAGTTTTGAAACAGTATATCGGGCAAGCGAGATGGTAACGCCTTTAATTACCTTGGCCAGGTAATTGGGGGTGTTAAATTTCTGCTGGAAGAAATTTAAGTGCTTAAGTTATTTAACCTTTGAATAATATACTTTGAATGAGATATTATCTTTGAGATTTTAAGTGTGGAATAATTTTGTTGCGCATTAGAATAATAAACTGAGGTATACGGGCTCTTATAAAGCTATATGGTTAGGTACCTTGCGGGCGGTATCAGGGGCGTCTCAAATAATCCGGAGGCCTCGTGCAACGACAAAATGAAGGCCCTCAAAATTTTTAAGAACATTTAAAATAAAAGCAAAGTTTAAATAAAATGATCAATGTGGGAGTCGAACCCGAGCCTCTTGGCTGAACAGCAAACTTAGTACCACTACACTAGGCTTTGTTTGTTGATCGAATTGTAGGTTTATTTTGTTTATACTGTAAAACAACATCTTTGAGGCCCAAAAAAACTTAAGGCCAAGTTCCGTTAAACCGGGCCCATGCCGCCCCTCGGCGGTATATATTGTCGTAGAGTCATGTACATGTACTTAGACTAGGACTTCGCACTGCGTGGTAAGTCGTGTCATGTTATAGTTTGTTGTCTAGTGAGCGAACTTGGAGTTGGTCACCTTTGCGTGACACTAGGTTCCCCAAACTAGTGTAGATGTTGCGGTATCAAAGAGTATAAAGTGAAAATCTAGCCTGATATGTATTGTTTCCATTTTGTTATTAAGCTCAACTTAAAACTGCCATCTCTTTTGTTACTTAACCAAATAAAGCGTGTGACCACTCGTTGGAAAGATAACATCATGTACTTTCATCTCCAACAAAAATCACACCAAAAATAGCCATATTTCTGGAGATATTTAGCTTTTAATTCAAGTGAACGAATTTGAAGTGTCAAGAGTGACTTTTACTTGCATTTTGACCATAGACCCATGTCCCTCCTGTATCAAATAAGATCGGTCAAAGCTCGGCTCGCAATCAGTTAAAACTGATTTCGAACCGATTTCGAGCCGAGGTGGACCAAATAAGAGCCGATTCCGAGCTTAGTAGAGATCGTATCGGAAGCTCATTTAGGATCGTTCTATTATTATTATTATTATTATTATTATTATTATTATTATTATTATTATTATTACTATTATTATTATTTGTTTATTATTATTATTATTATTTGTTTATTTTTTAAAATGTGATCTTTTATTAAGATCAAGCGAAATTTTTACAAGAAATTAGTGGGCAACCGAGATACTATCTGAATCCTCATCCCGCGCCCCGGCATCCTGAGATACAGAAAATATATGAATCTATCTAAGTAAGGCAATAGCATCCTTCTCCAACTCTCCTAGCGAAGAAAAAGAGAAAGTCAAGAAGTCATAGCCACACCCCGTACACAATCCCTGATATTAGGCACACTTGCGCCGAGCAGTATCAACCACCACGCGTCCGGAAACTAAATCAGACAACCCATACTGAGTCAGGGGGAAGACCTGGTCAGATCCATGCATACATCACGGCCCTTTTCCTAAGAATAGAGCAACAAATATGCATGGCGCAAGGACCTGTCATTTCCATCGATCAAACCAATATCTACCTCCTTACTAGCAGAGATCCCAGATCGAAAACAAATGTCTAAAAGGGTGTCGCGAACAAGGTTATGCCGATGTTTGATACCAACAGCGCCATCATACGACACAACATGATCCCCGTAGATATCTTTAGCAAAGACCCGAGAACAAGCAGAACACGACCCAGGCACCAAAAACAAAGGAATACCTAACCGATAGCTGGACACATAACGGTAAGTCCTGTTGTTCATAGTTTGCCCCAACCCACAAATACGGACCTCACGTAAGCAATCAGAAGTGTGGCCACCATGCTGAGACTTTCACAGCGCAACCTGTCGAGGAGTCAAAGAGAAAACCGAATCTACAGTAGCAACAACCCTCGCGAAATATATGTCTACCAATTTCTTCATAAGTTTAGGGGCAGCGATCTCACTAGGTTGACGCAAAAAGTCAGAACCCATAACCTCATTAAACACACTTAAAGCCGCATCAAAAGTTGGTCCAGGGGACAAGACACCAGAGGCCCGTAAGATCTGAACCTATAACTCAGCCGACTGCAAGCGCGGTGTGAGAAAAGCATAATGTAGAACATCGCCAGCAGTATACACACCAAGCCCTCAAAAGGTAAATGGGAGGGTAAAAAGCCGTCATTACCAGTCACCAAAACCAGGACTAGACGTGGTGACAATACGTTCCAAATGAGAATGAAGTGTCGTGTCAAAGGAAAGCTTAGCTGACTCAAAAACTACAGGTGAACAAGTACGTAAATCAAAATAAAGTTTTGAAATAACAGTACAAGCCCGAATCAACAGAAGCTCGCACTGTGGATCATCAATCATAGCGACCAAATCCATGAGTTCGATGGTCCTAGTCACTCTCTTCACCACAAGCTCACTGCTTAAATCATGACACACACTCACAGATCCTCCAAGGACTTTAACACCACGTAGTGACATAGCGATAAAGGGGGGGAACACGCCAGAAAGCCTGCTCCCGGGATCTTTCGTAGGCCAAAAAACCTCTGTTTTATCGACATTAAGATGAAGACCCGATCGAGGACCATCCTCCATAACCATCTCCAAAACCTTCCCCACAACTAAGGTATCCCTAACAATAGTGCCATCGTCCAAGTACCAAGCCTACAAACTCAAGTCAAAAGAGTCCTTGATCTTACAAACCAAAGGATGTAACACCAAAGAAAAAAGCAAAGGCCCCAAAGAATCTCCCTGCTGAACCCCTGACAAGACCACAAGTTGTGCTCACCATAATATAAACGGGAAAGGCTAGAATAGCAAAAATCCACCCAGCGGGAGAGAACAGGGCAATGACTTCGAACCTCTCGTAACATGATCTAACGATCGACCAAGTTAAAAGCATTTTGAAAATCCACCAACAGCATGCAAAGACCCACCTCATACCCCCGATTCTCAACAAACCGATTCAAGGCGTGCAAGATAGCATCGCCTCCACCGGATACCCCAACTCTGAATTGGAGACCTGCAAAATGTCCACTCAACGACGGGCCAATAAAAAAAGCAGCAACCTTAGAGACAAGCCGTCTCCAAATCGTACGCACGGCAATAGGACGAATGTTGCGCCGGGTTTAACAAGCGGAGTGAGCGGGGCACTGGCAATATACTCACCGAGAACCTGGGGACATCTGCCCTCAAGAAAAAGATTAACCACCCGAGCGATAGAGGCCATCAAATCATCAGAAACAGCAATAGCATCCCCACTCAAATAAACCAGAAGATGTTGGCCACATAAACCGTCTCTCGCACAAGAAGTACAATGCGGAAAGCCCCTAATCATATCAAGAACAACTGTCGCAGATGCAGTGAAGGAATGGTGATTAGTATGCAATGGAGGTAAAGTGGAAGAAGGAATGATGGGGTGCTTATCTTTCAAAGCCGCAAGAGTACCATCAGAGTAGAGGGCAATGCTGGAATAAGAAATCACCCGAACAGAAGTAGTGTAATGACCGTCATAAATCTTCCGCCGACACAGCCTTATATTGAGCTCACTCAAGTCAAGATCCTCATCCACACTAAAAGAAGAAGCAATCTGTAACACCCCGTAAATTTGAAGACCTTTATTACATTTTAAAAGTAATATTTTAATCTATTTTAATTTAATATCAAGTTATTTGAAATAATAATAATTTGATAAATATAATTTTATTTTATTTTTGAAGTAATATAATTATTTTTGATAGTTTAGAAATGTTTAAAAGTAATTCAAACTATATTTAAACATTTTACTTTGATAAAATAGATTTCGGATAAAAGTCGTAAAATTGGGATTTTTCATTTCTTACGGTCGTTGGGTAAACGAGTTTGGATATTGGGCATGTGAGTACCTAATCTTTTAGTAAAATCGTGTTTAAGAACTTTAGCACTTTCGGAAATCGCGTTCGACGAATATTTCTAATTACCGTCGAAATGAACCAAAACGTAAACAATTGAAGTTGACCCAAAACCCTCCTTTGACCAACCGGCCATCCCTCTCCCATGGGGTCTTCCTCTTCATTTCTCATTTCCTCCATTTTCACTCTATCTCCTCCTTCCTTCAAACATCAAATTCCTCCCAAAAACCTTCTTATCAAACCCTAAATCTACCATAATTCCTTCATTCCTCCATCAAATTGCATAAA
>JAOWBH010160015.1:0-11372 GCA_028566215.1 Silene coronaria
CCACTTCATCCTCATGGTTCGACCTCAATTTACTACCTAAGTTGAGTTTTACAAATAGTTTTGATAGTCGGAATTGACGACAAAAACTGGATCATCACATTATTGTTGAAGTAATTGTTTATAGTGTAGAAATAATGAGACTTGGTTGGCATATAAATGACATTAAAGGAGGATGTTGGTATCATTATGAGTTATGATGACATATAACATGGTTTATGGAAATTATTGGTAATTATGTATGGATGGTTATGTTTTATGCATTTTACATGATATATATGTTGTGGGTACCAAGTTATGTTTGGCATACCTTGGGATGATCACCTTGTAATGGTCGTGTGGATGTTGAAGGAGGTCGGGTTGTGGAGATGAGTTGTTGAGGAGACGTAAGACGATTAGGAGACCATCTTACGCTTGAGTTGTCCATTAGGGCTTTCCACCCTAATAAAGATGTGCACATTCATGGCTTTATTAGTATGGAGAGACTTACGGTGCGCCGTAACGTCGGACAGGGGTCCGATTAGCGCCCAAGCCCGTACTTGGGTGCATCATCCTGATACTTGTTCGGACTGCGGTCCGGGTTGTGGGTGGATGCGTTGCGATGCCGTCATCGGTGTGGTTGGAGGAGGTGTAGTGGCACAGTAACATTCTTTCTATGTTGCGTTCACTCGCATTTCATATCATTCACATGCCATATCATTGTTTATTTAATTGGCAAGGCTAACGGTTATCGGAAAACTGTGTCGATTCACTTGATGATTTCTGCTCATGCGGGGAGTAGTGGCTTTACAGGTATAAATGTGCCTAACATGCGGGTTCTGAGGGCTTGGGAGCGGTCTTGAAGACGTCGCCACTCTTTTGTAGCTTATGATGTATTAGTTTTATGACATTAGTACTTGAGTCGGATTATGTAGTTGGATTCTAGTTCATGTATGAATATTCTCACTTGCACTCTTTATTTATATAAATTGCTTAGGATTGAATTTGTTCGCATCATAAACTCGGGAAACCGAGTATGTGACCCCTCCATTGATTGAGATTGCCTTATTCGTGGCCTCTCGGTTAATGGGAGTGTTACACCTGTTATTACTAATACCCGGCCGAAAACCCATCATACTCACGTAACCTTATCCACCACCATCGAAAAATTGACCCCACTCCTTGAGATCTAGTTCCGCCAACAAATATATTAGATTCAACTAATAAGACGTCTACATGCTACCCATAAAAAAATATGCCTACCTTTAAAACCCTTTACTGTCGTTGCCCACAAAAACTCACCCCTACGTTAATGAAGGCCCCACTTTAGTTGTTGAGAACAATCCTATTACAGTTATAAAAATATTTGTAGAATACGTAGAGTGTTTTGATTACAATTAGTAGTTGTTAAGTTTAGATTGGAGACTTTAAAGAGTGATGGTTTTTGGATTGGGTTGTATAATGGTGGTGAGTAGGGTGGTGTTAGAGCATCTGTAATGATCAATTTCTACCTCCCTATATGCACTAACTCTCTCATCAAATAGGAACCGTGTTATTGCACACACCTCTCCAATATTTGGGGCTCTACTGTTTTTAAGGAGGTCAACAAAGAAAAAGTAAGGCAATTTGTTTTACTTTTTGGAAGGCTCCCTAATTTTTTGTGTGAATTGAGGAACCTTATTGTTGCATAGAGTGGATATAAGTTGGGGAAGATAAATGGAAAAAATAATGGAAAAAGAGGTGGACAAATAAGATAAAAAAAGATAAAATATGGGGAGCATGCCATCGCGGATGCTCTTGGGGGGTGGTTTGGGTTGATAGGTTGGATGTGACAAAAGAAGGATATTATTATGCAATTAGAATTATAGAAAATTATTGGTTATTGGTTGCACGGATTGTTATATAAGACCATTTTTTGTGTAAGACAAGTCCAATTACAAAAGCTCAATACTATTAATTAATAAATTAGTAAAAAAATATTTAATTTTGATAATCTAACGTTCTATATTGTTAACTTACTTATTGTGTCAGTATTACTCGTAAATTATCGAGCTATTAAAGTAAAATTTATATACAAATACAATTTAGTGATTATTTTGGGTTATTCTCTTATTGGGTCTAGGGGTGCTAATGAGCCGAGCCGAGCCCGAGCTTGGCCTTGCTCGACTTGTGCTCAAGAAGCAAAATTCGAGATCGAACCGAACTTGAAAAAAATGTGCTCGATATCAAGCTTGCGAGCTTTAACGCGAGCTCGAGCTGAACCCGAGCTTATATCGAGCCTATATAAAATGTCAATTTTTGGATTTTTTTCTATCCGATGTTTAAATAATAAAGCTTGAAGGTTAAATGTAAAAATATTTGACAAATTAGTGAGACATTTGATATGTGTGATACAAAAATATAATCATGATAAAATATTTTTATAAAATGTAAGCAATGACTTTGCTCGGCTTGACTCGTTAAACTCTCGAGCCGAGCCGGATTCCGAGCCAAGCTCGCACGAGCTTTAACCGAGCCGATCTCGAATTGCTCGCGAGCTATCTCGTCTCATTAACACCCCTAATTGGACCAGTCTTATGCTTTATGACTGTCTTATAGGAGAGTTGTTGATTGGGTTGACACTTGTCATTAGTGTTAAATAAGTAGTTAATGGGTTAGTACTTAGTATTGACGGTGTTATAACGGAAGTTAGAAAAAGTCAATTTTTTGGTATTCTGGGAAAACAAGTACTAAAACTTTAGGGGCTCCATTACTCTATCTCCATTTTTTGTTCTAAACTTCTAATACATTCTTATTCTAATATATTTTCTCTCTCCATTTATTAAAACATTACTTTTGTAAAATAACCACAATCATTAGATCGTTTCAAGATTTAATCCGGACCGTTCAAAAGTAATGGAGGTCAATTTCTTTTTAAGTAATGGAGAGGATCGCCACTCCCATGGGAAAATAAGTAAATTTTAAGGGTAACACGTGAATTTTCCGTTAAAGTTACCTTGTTATTTTCGAGTGAAAAGAGCTGAACTGAATGAAATTGAGCTAAACCATGAAGAGATACGCTGAAGTGAAATTAAAGCGGAAATAACTCAATGACTGTACAAATGATCTCTTCTAACCAATTGCTGGATTTTTTTCCGATTCAGCAAGTCTCCCTTGTGACGGGCATATCCGTCACAAGCTTGCGACATGTCAAGTAGTTGTCCTACTCACGTGGGTAGATAAGACAAAACAAATTGATACTCCTTACACACTCTACTTTTATCTTATCCAATAACACGAATATATCTTAAACCATCGCAAGTTTGCGACGAATATGACCATCAATCCGTCACAAATGAGAATTTGTGTTTCCGATTACGTAGGCCGGTCATTTTCTTCTTCCATCATAACTTCAAATCTCCACACATTTGATCACTTGAAAGTTGAAACCAAAAATAAAAAATAAAAAAAAAAAGAAAAAAAAATTCAGAAAGGAGAAAGAAGGTTGAGAGAATTAAAATGAGAAGAAAGCTTTAAAGCAATAATAATTAAAACTTTCTTTCTTCTATTTCCAGATTTCACACCTTCTTTTTCTCCATTATAATTAATATAATTAATTTTATTAAATCATCATTTTCCTCCATTAATTCTTCATTTACCTCCATAAACCCTTTCTGGGTTTTTTTATTAATCTTTTACCTTTTGTATTTTTAAATTTTTTTAATCTAAAATTAACCTGTCTTTATATTTCTTTTTCCCCTAATTTCTTTGTGTTAACATCAACATTTATTGGTTTTCAATAGTTCTATCTTTTCAAGCAACCAACTATCTATCACCCCTTTTTATTTAATTTTATTTCGTTTCTTTTTCCCTATTTTCTCCCAAATCTTAGGAGATCTATCTCTTTATCACACCAAATAACACCATTTTGTGTTTTTTTTGGCATAATTTTTGATGGGGAGTGAATAAATCTTAAAAATACTGAAGAAAAATTGATTATTTGGTGTTTTCTTCGTCAAATATTATCTGGGTAGCTCTTAAATTAGAGGAAAACTGAATAAAGTTTGGTTCTTTGTTGATTTGTTCATGTAATTTTTACTGGGTATGTGATAATTATTGAGAAAACAGAAAAAAGTTAGGTTCTTGCTTAGATTGAAGGAAAAAAGTTAGCTACTTTTGGTTGATAGATCTGAAAATAATAAGTTTGAAGGTAGAAGTTAGGTTTTCTTAGTTCTTAAATTCTTGTTTAAGACGGAAGTATCTGTTTGTAGTTATGGGTAATTGTTGTGCTGCACCAAGTGGTGGTGGAAAAACTAAGAAAAAAAATAGACCAAACCCATTTTCTGCAGATTATGCTGTAAATTCAGGAACTACAGCAAATACAAAACTGAATGTGTTAAGAGATCCTACAGGACATGATATACTTGCACATTATGAACTTGGTAGAGAGTTAGGGAGAGGAGAGTTTGGGATCACTTATTTAGCAACTGATTTACGCGGCGGTGAGAAATACGCTTGTAAATCGATCTTAAAAAAGAAGCTTAGAACTGCTGTTGATATTGAGGATGTTAGGAGAGAAGTTGATATTATGAAACATTTGCCAAAACATTCTAATATTGTTACTTTAAAGGATGCATATGAAGATGATGATGCTGTTCATATTGTTATGGAGTTGTGTGAGGGTGGTGAGCTTTTTGATAGGATTGTTGCGCGAGGTCATTATACTGAGAGAGCTGCTGCTCTTGTTACTAAGACTATTGTTGAGGTTGTTCAGGTATAGCTTCTGGTGTTCTTCACTTACTTTGGTGGTATTTGATTGTTCCTGTATTGATGTATACTTTTATTCATACATCCGACTCCCCCTTACCCTGCAGTTGAGGCGGTGGGGTAATGTTGTTGTTACTGTATACTTTGATTTGTACATCCGATCCCCCCTTACCCCCAGTTTGTTGGAGCAGTTGAGGCAGTGTGTGTTAATGTTGTTGTTGTTGTTGTTGTTGTTGCTGCTGTATACTTTGATTCGTACATGTGATCCCCCTTACCCTGAAGTTGAGGCAATGAGGTGGTGGGGTAATGTTTTTGTTGCTGTACACTTTGATTCTTCAGTGTTTTTGTTTAGGTCTTTCTTCTGTTTTGTTTGCCTTAGTTTGTTTGTTGCCTTAGTTTGGCAGATTCGTTGATTCTTCAATGTTTGTTTCATGAAGGAGTAGAGCTGTTGTGAGTGGTTTTATCTCTTAATCAAGTGGTCAAGGTTTCAATACCCGACCCTTGCTAAAGAAGACCAATTTTGGGAGGGGTTTACTCGTTAATCTGCCTTAGTATCCTAACAAAACGATGAACGAGTGTTGTTGTAGGTGTGTGGAGATTAGTGTGAAATACCGTCACATAGTTTTGGTTGATGTGTCATGACTCTTGTGTAAAAACTTCGTCACATATTACGTTGGTTGATTATGATCTTTACTAGAGGCCATATTTTTTTGATTTAGTTATTCTATGCATTGATGAAGGAGAGTCAGATTAGGTGTGTTGAAGCATGAGTAGAACTTTTAGTATCTTTTGAACATGATAACTGAAATCTAAGCCTATCGGGAATCGGAAATAAGGGTTTCTAGTTGTGGTATTTGTTTCCTGTACTTGGATTGATCTTGTCATCTCTCTTACTGATCTTGGAACTCAAAATGTTCAGTCATATAAATTTTGACTGCCTTCATATGAAAGCACAATTTATAGTAGATAAGAGGACTGAAAGTAGCGTCCATCTTGTAGGCTATCAACCACAAGTTTCATGTCCTTTTGATCTTGAGCCTTTATGTCACACCAACTAATGTTGCTTATCGGCTTCAGATTATCATTGTTCTAGGATTGAGTTAGTGTTGATAAAATTTAGGTACTGTATTCTTATTGGTTAAAATGCTGGGATCTGATTCTTATTTTATTACTGTTGATGGTCATTATCGTGTTTCAATGTTTCTAGTCCATAGACTTAAGACACTTCTTTCATTTGCAGTCATTTTTCACGATGTTAGTGCTAACTTGTGTACTTCTTCTTGTTTTGTTTAACTGCAACGCTTGAGTGTCTTATTTTTTTCAATATAAGTTCATAGGATGGGTTTTTGATGTGGCGACAACTGATTTTGCTTCTGTTTATATACCTTACTTATTCCGATCTAATCTATATTATTTCTTTCCTCGGGCAGATGTGCCACAGGCATGGAGTTATGCATCGTGACTTGAAGCCAGAAAATTTTCTCTTTGCCAACAAGAAAGAAAATTCTTCTCTAAAAGCAATTGATTTTGGATTATCCGTATTTTTTACTCCCGGTAATATCATTTATAAGCTTCGTTTTACCTCTCTTCCGTCTCTGTCAACTCTTGGCTATGGCGTTGGCTCTGACGCACTGTTTTTGTCTAACATTGTTCTGCTCTCTGCTTATGGTGCTGTGTGGCAGGTGAGAGATTCAGTGAGATTGTTGGCAGTCCCTATTACATGGCTCCGGAGGTTCTTAAGCGTAATTATGGCCCAGAAGTTGATGTATGGAGTGCTGGAGTTATATTGTACATTTTGTTGTGTGGTGTCCCTCCTTTCTGGGCAGGTTTGTTCAGTGACTGTATATCTTTTATACCCTTCTGATTGCTGTGGTGTTGTTCTTAATTGTGTTTGTGTTTCAAGATTGTGCTTATGTGACTCATAACTCGGTACTTGGTAATTACATGGACAATCACTGACATTTCACATGAAATGGTCTTGGCAAAACCCGTAAGGAGAAGAGAGGGTCCATTCTCTCATCTTTTATCATTGTGGCACTCTTAGGTGACGAACATATTTGAACTCTTCAACCCCTCCACCCCCCTCCTTGTGAAATTCTTCAGAAATAGACTATAGTGACAATCAATAACATCCTTTATATATGTCCTACTCTGAAAATGGCCTGGTTCAAATTCATCAAACCCAGGTCAAAGCTATGGTTGTGATTCCATGTGAAAGTGTATAGAAACTTATAAATGGGTGTGGCCACACCACAAGGAAGAGATACTCTACTTCTTAGCCCAAAAGCCCCTGAATCAAGTCCCATCTGGAAAGTTGAAACTAATTAGCAATAGAGTAACTGCTCAATTTTTAAAGTGAGTATCTCCTCTCGCTACATCAATATGAGACACTCACATGAGGGTAGATCATAGTATTAGCTTTCCAACGATTACCTTTCATCATTGTAAGGTAAATTGCTAAGCTTGGTGCTAAATTCCAACATTAGTCATAATGCATTCAGTTTGGGCATCTAGCTATGTTGCCTGGTCTTCATTATTTGGACGATGTATAAGCCTGCGCAAGAACTGTGTAACTTTTTTTGTGCGCAATACAAATTGCTTTAGTTTTAAGCCTGCTGAGGTTAGCGCGACCCAAACCCCAGAAATAGAGATTTTGGCTTTAATAAACAAAATTGGATTGAATTGTGGTCGTCTATTTGTTTAGCGGACTTAAAACATTTTTACATGTATGACATTGGATTGTTAGGGTGCACAACTTGTCCTTTTATGGTTCCACTGTAAATTACTGATAAGTGATAACTACTGTCATTCAGAAACTGAACAAGGAGTTGCACAAGCGATTATACGCTCTGTTGTCGATTTTAAAAGGGATCCATGGCCAAAGGTGTCGGATAATGCTAAAGATCTTGTGAGGAAGATGCTTGATCCAGACCCAAAGAAACGGCTTACAGCTCAAGAAGTGCTTGGTATCTCAATATTCATCTCTCCGTTCAAATATTCTCACTAACTAATGTAATATATATATTAATTCCAGTCTTGTTATTGGGAGGAACAGACCATCCTTGGTTGCAGAATATCAAGAAGGCTCCAAATGTTAATCTTGGTGAAACGGTGAAAGCCAGGTTGAAGCAGTTTTCTGTGATGAACAAGCTAAAAAAGAAGGCCTTAAAGGTGAAAGAAAATGCATCTATTAGCGTAGTTCACTTGCTCCCTTTTCAAAAATGTCGAAAACTTTTCTTAAGAACAGAGTTGACAAAAATTGAAGCTAATAGGTATATATAAAATTAAATTGAGCTCGTTATTTGCAGGTGATTGCGGAGCATTTATCCATGGAAGAAGTCTCCGGCATAAAAGAGGCCTTTGATGTGATGGACGTTGGAAAAACGGGCAAGATCACTATGGAACAGTTAAGATTTGGAATGAATAAGCTAGGACAACACATCCCTGATGCAGATCTCCAAATTTTGATGGATGCGGTATGCATTATTATAATCATGTCCCACCTTTTTCTTTATATAATTTCTTTCACAGGTTTTGCTGACTGTTTAAAGTTTTACACTCATTTTTTTGTCATCATATATGGCTGTGATGTCTTCTCACCTCATTGTATTGCTTGGCATATTTTGGCTAGCAGCAATTTTTTAATAGCTTGTGCATACTTTCTGGTTAACGGGTCTTCTTGAAAAATAATCTTTGTTTTTGTTCTCACAACAGATGTTATGGGGTCATATGTTTTTAGTCTGAGTGACCTTTCCAATCTGTTGTGGTCCCCAATTAGTTGCTGCTTTCGGGAAATCACTCCTCTTATCCCTCTATTATTGTTTGTTTCAGCCCACTTAGATATTTTTAGTGAAGACCATGCATTATCGCTTAGTGGAGTTTCCCAGTGTGCCATGTTTTCTACTTAATGATATTGTTCAATCGCTCAAAACTGTCTAGAGGTCATTATGTTGATTTCTGGTGAAGAAAGGACAGGAATGGGAGTGAGATGTGCGTATAGGTCTTCCATGTGGCGTCTTTTTTGAAATTGGGAAAGTGCCTATGCCAAATGATAAAATCTTTCATTGACGCGTTTGAGAATTTTTTTTTGCTTACTTTCCGTGAAGAGAGAAATTCTCAACTAGAAATGGGTTATTTCTATTTTTTAATACAACTTCACCAGAGTACCTCAAGTGTTCCCGCTGATGACGGAGTAAGGGATGAGGCTGTTTGTGGTCAACCAGTCTACCTTAATGAATTAATTGATTATTATTTCGCAGATTAGGGAGTCATTATGCTATATCCATCATATTCGAAAGTCAAAGAGCTCTGAGTCTTTGGCTTTACCAAAAATAGGGAATTGTTGATTGTATCAATGTTTTGTACTCCATGTAAATCTTTCTAAGCTGTGCAACTAAAATTGTCTTTCATCCAAATCTCCGGAAGTCATCTTGTGACTATGAAAGACAGTGCCATACATGTATGCAACTGTTCTAGCAAGTGTCGTAAGTAACCAAAAAATTTTTCCCTGTTGTCTTATAAATTTTCATCCCATGGTAGTAAATATTCACATAAAGCTTTAGCTTTCCAGTGTCCTAGGATTCTTGAGGCAGAAAGTGTATCTACCAATGCTTCCAGTGTTGGGTCCTTCTTGACGATTGAGTTGTTTGTGATTAACACCATATCCCTAGAATCTAGATCTAAACAAGGTTTATGCAGGCTGATGTGGACGGTGACGGGGCATTGAACTACGGAGAATTTGTTGCTGTGTCAGTTCACACAAGGAAAATGGCCAATGATGAGCACCTGCACAGGGCGTTCTCGTTCTTTGACAAAAACAAGACTGGTTACATTGAGATTGATGAATTGAGGGATGCATTGAATGATGAAAGTGATGCTGTTACTGATACTGAAGAAGTCATCAATGCCATTATGCATGATGTGGACACTGATAAGGTTTGAGCTCCTGACCTTTTTTAAGATTTTATCCTCGCAAATTACCCTCTGCGAAGTTTGTAGGTAGTTTTGGTTGAGGGATCATGTGAGGGAAAGAATTTAGACACCGTTACAGATCCTAGATTCCTAGTGCCGGGCTCAACTTAACTCAACTACTTGGACACGAACCTTGTCCGAAAACGGGGATAGACGCGTCTTCAAATCAAAAGAAATAATTATAAATTTGATTTTCAGAGTTATATATAGTGAAATAGGAAGATGTTCGAGAAATCAGGCTTGAAATAAATAAATAAAAATATCATACCTTATGTTTGAGAAATGTGGATGCGGTCCGGATTCTCTCTATTTTGACAACATCCAACGGTTCTAAATTTACGTATGAAAATAAAGGAGAAATAGGGGTGTAATGGGAAATTATTATTTAAAGAGATTGTGAGAGGAAATGGAGAGAAAGGAAATGAAGAGGATCCATTTCCAGGTGGGTGGGGTACAGATTCAGTAGTCGGTACCCATATCTTGAATGTTGTGACAGACACTGGCACGACTCCAAAGTGGAGCCGAAGTAACTACAAACGTGTCATGTATAAATCGTATGAAACAGTGTATCAACCCTTTTAGAAGGTCATTATATTTTTACTAGTGAATCTGTCCCTCAAAATTAATGGTCATCAAACTTGTTTATGAAGGATGGACGAATAAGTTACGAAGAATTCTCAGTAATGATGAAGGCGGGTACAGATTGGAGAAAGGCATCCAGACAATATTCTCGAGAACGGTTTAACAGCCTAAGCTTGAAGTTAATGCAAGATGGTTCATTGATTGCCAACGACGTAAAATGATGCAAGGAAATCTTATCTTACAAATGATGATTGTAGCTTATTTTTTTTTTTTTTTTTTTCATCGACTCCATTGTCGGAAGTCACTTGCCTATTGATGTGCACCTAAAGATCATTTTTTTTTCAAATTTTAATTTTAATTTTAATTTTGATCCTAAGTGTTGAGGTATGTTGTATGTGGTTAGGTGTGATTAAGAAATGGTGTATCACCAACCATGGTATTTTATTGTACAAAAGCTGGAATTCTCAGTTGTGTTTACATTGCACCGAGATTTGTTAAGTCTATTCGAAGGAAATTTTATCGATGTGCGATGTTGCAAACTGTTTGTCTTGAACAAATCATTCTACATAATTTGATAGATCACACTTGCCATTTTAGCTCGCTAACATTATACTAGGTCGAGACTGCAGAGTAAGATTGCGAATTACGACTATGAGATACTCGTATTCTATTATTCCGAGTGAGCGAATAACCATCTCCATCTATCGAAAAAGAATCCCCAATGTACTAAAAAATTAAGTCTACTTAAAATTTTTTCTTCAAAATGCACAATTTAAATAAGAAAATCTTATTATTAGTAATAAATGCCTATTATTATTATTAGAGTAAATTATCAAAAACTCTCTTTTAAAACACACTTTTTAAAATTTACTCCCTTTTAAAAAAAATTTAAAATTTACACCGAAAATATTGCAAAAATTTAAAAATTGCTCCCAAATCCATATTTTTACATTTTTATGACAAAAATGCCCCTGATTTTTATTCTCATATGCCGAATATGATGCCGGATTTGGGTGGAGGATTGTGGTGGTTGACCGTGGAGTCCTT
The DNA here is from genome assembly GCA_028566215.1 of Silene coronaria. Taxonomy (NCBI): domain Eukaryota; kingdom Viridiplantae; phylum Streptophyta; class Magnoliopsida; order Caryophyllales; family Caryophyllaceae; genus Silene; species Silene coronaria. The sequence continues at coordinate 11,323 of JAOWBH010160015.1, forward strand.
ATGTGGTAGAAGGGTGGGTAAAGTTGTAATGAAATTCGATAATCATATGA
>JAOWBH010160026.1:0-11371 GCA_028566215.1 Silene coronaria
GCCGAAGTCGCTTCATAAGAGAGACCTAACACAAAATCAACAGATCAGACATCATAGAGGTCAGAACATCATGATCACCTCAAACTCAAAGCCCAAATGCAGTTCAGAAACATTGAAAAAACCTCAAAAGCACCAACGAGGCAAGGACAAACTCAACTTTCAAACAGTATGTAACTACCTCTTGTCTAAAGGAAAATATAACTTCTTCCGAGTATTCTTGCTTGGAAAAAACTTTAATAGCGACATCCTGCAATCGAGAAATGCATAAACATGATATTTTGGGTACATTATTTAGTTTCTGCAACAAATTAAATCATAGCAAAAAAAAATCAATGTGAAGGAAAGGGACTTTCAGTAGGGTCATCCATAGAGCAATACCCATGGCTAAACATTCATAATGTGTAATTTAAAATGTATCCAAATCAAAATCCATCTTCCCTTTTCCTTAAAGAACAAACCATCCTTTCTAAGGGCTGGGCTAATCTTTTCGATATCGTTAACCTAAATCCTCAGGTAAGGTACAAAGCCAATCCTTTCAAATTTCCACCAAAATTAGGTTTACTAATACTTCAAAACTAAATACCGCATGAGAATGTGACAGGTTTGAAAGGCGCAAGGGACACCAAGGCAGCGAGAGCCTGCAGTGACGAAACACAAGGCACACGCCTCATGCACGCACAAAAAAAACTGCGGTTTTTACAAACAAACCTATATTTCATTCTAAAATATTGCGCAATGATGCCCATTTTCGGATTCTAAAGAAGGCTAACATGTAAGGTTTGGATAATGAGGCAAAAGGAAAGGACGAAAGCGCTAAAAAAAAAATGTTAATTTGAGCAGCAATGTGTTTCACTTGTGTGCCTTATACACATGACACGCACGCCTATGGTATTTTAGATAGTAGCTTTAAGGTTTAGCTTAGGAGCGCGCACAACAAGCTTTAGTTTCAGTTAAGATGATGAATGGCTTCTACCTCACCTAGATAAATTTAACTATTCAGAATAACTTTTTAAACAACAATCATGAATGTAAGGAGATCACCAGAAAAATGGCCGAAAGGAACATACCGATCCATGCCAGAGACCATGGTACACAGTCCCACAAGAACCTGCATTAAGAAGAAACAGATTCGAAGATAAGCACATTGATAATTTGTATCCCCAACCCTTGAACTAATGGCAACGCATGATGCAATGCTCAAGATAATATAAGCCAATAACTCACAAATTCGGAGGGAAAGTGACAACAATAACAGCCATAACCCCTGTGCCTCAAGGGCTCCCGCAAATTGTGGGGTAGGGGGTTCAAATGTACACATCTTTACTCTTGTGCAAGCAATACAAAGAGGATGTTTTCAAATGACCCAGAATGGGAAATACGTCATAAACGTTATCTGAAGACTGTTACTTCACAATAATAAAGAATACAACCAGTTTAGTGAATCATTTTGCTTTATTACATAGTAATTCAGAACCAAGAATAATGAGTCTTTGATACCGGTCGGGATTTGAAAACTGACTCAAATGGGCTCTATTTGGTATATATACCTTTCTATGATAATCTTTGTTTCAGATTTTTAGACTTATCTATTTAGAACAAATGGCACCGAAAGCAAACTTATCTATTCAGAACAAATGGCACCCAAAGCTCTACCAAATCCGGCTTCAAACAACCTGGACAGTAGCTAGCATACCTTGACCAATCTGCTCTCCGACTGCTAAATCTTCCCACATGATTTCATAATCTAAGCCATTAGTTTCAGCATCCAACTTATGTCTGGCGCTGCTGCTGCTGCTGCCGCTTCCACAACTACTTGAACTGCTACTACTGTCAAAATTCAATGACGGCCATGACTCGGGAGCCTCATTTGCTACGGATTGATTGTAGTCACCTGTTGGAATTTCTGGCTTAGCAGAAGAATAGGCCCAATTAGAATCCTGTTCACTCTGAGGTTCGGATGATTCACTTTCAGTTCCTTTTCCTGACCATCGCATTGCTTTCTTAACAATCCAAGCCTCAGCCGTGGAAGTTAGCAACTTGTGGATACCAGGTTTCCGCTCACTGTAATCAATAAAATCTCCCTTTGCATGTGCAGTGTGCTTGCTTGTAGCACTCGAATAGACAACACCAGCAGGCGTGTCGCTGTCAGCTGGATCTGACAGCATCGCATCAGATAAGTAGTTACTCTCACCAATATTCATTTTTGATCGAACTTTGTTGCTAACCATGGAGGCCTGGTAAACAAAACCAAAAGTCAGTTGGGGAGCTAATTTAGATTTTATAACAATGTAAAATCATCAGAAAAGCAACCAGGTTTGTAATTTTGGAAGCAATCGTAGTTTGCAGAGGCTGATGACGATCAAAGCCAGGTCTAGTCGTCACACTGCTTCGCAATCTGCTAAATTCTTGACCCATCTTTTCTTCCTTAAACAGTCCCGAATCATGTGAGAGACATGCAATTCCAATGAGAGTACCATCATCATCATATAAAGGAGTGTTAATTATGAAAATTGTAAACATGTGTCCCATCTTATGTGTGACAGGGAACTTCCCTGTCCAGGTTTCTCCCATTTTGCAGCGTTGTATGATGGCCTTAGCATAAGGAGCATCTCGATAGGTAACGAGAAGTTCGTAGATATTATTGCCTATGGCTTCTGTGGCAGAATAACCGTAAAGGTTTTCAGCAGCAGGGTTCCTGCAGGATCAATATACAAGTTGGTATTCAAATGACAAAAGCATGAATTGACGGATTAATTTTTCCCTCCGGTAAGGAAAATTAAGAGAATAGTCTAGTTACTAGATAAGACTCCGTCATACGAAGAGACCTCATAAGTATCCACATAATTGGAGCGCCAAAGTGGGTCTTGCTTTTAAGACTGTCTACATTTAAGACGGCTCTCACACCATATCACGCCCGACCACCACTGCCACCACCTAAACTGCCTAAAACCACCTCTGCTACCCATCAACTTCTCTCCCCTCTCCAAAAACTCTCAAAATCACCTCCCTACCCTATCCTGAATCGCATGGACCAGAGCGCGGAATTGATTTCGCAATACGCTTTTTACTCATCAGAGTACTCTTTGGGCGGGCAGTAGTTTTCATTTACATACTCCTAACAAAAAAAAGCCTTAATCCTAATCTTCTCATATCCATAACATCAAAACATATAAAATTAAGCAAATTTCTTTGAATATGAACAATAATTTTAATATAAACATGTAATTTATTTATTGACCAAGAATTTATAATCAAAATAATGTTTTTTTCTTAGTGTTTTATTTGTTTTAGTTAGGGTTATTGGGTTCTTTAAAGGGTGGTTGGATGGCTGCGGGGTCGACGACAAAGGGAATGACCTTGTGGATTGTCGGCGGTGGGCGAACGGTGGTTGCTGGAGTGGGCCGCCGGTGTTAGGGACGGTAGTGGTTAGTGACTTTACATGATAGTAGAGCTGATCGTGGGCCTATGCAGGCTTAGGTCGTGTCGGGCCGAAATGACAAAAGTGGCCCATATGTGTGGGCTGGGCCGGGCCAAATGAGGGGCCTATTTAGAGAGCCCAAGCCCGGCCTTTATAGCCTAAATCGGGCTTTCGGACCTAAATGAGTTTCAGGTACCTGAAATGAAAAGCTACTCTAGGTAGCTTTTTAAAGTTTCAGATACCTGAAATGTTATACTTTACATATTTAACCTTTATTAAATTTAATTTATTACAATTTTTAATGTCCTTTTATGTCCTTTTACAAAATATCAGTTACTTTTTCAGCTAGTTTTACCAAACACTTTACAATTAATCAGCTACCTTATCAGTTTTTAGTTTCAGGTACCTTATCAGGTTTCAGATACCTTTTCAGGTTTCAGGTACCTTTTCAGTCAGTTTTACCAAACAGAGCCGTAGGCTCGGAAACTCTTAACCTGTAACACGGGATATATACGCCATTCGGAATGGCATGTTTAGTGTAAAAAATAAAGAAAAAAAAAATAAAGAAAGATACGCCATTTGCAATGGCGTGTATGACCGGGGATACCCGCCATTAGCAAAGGCGTGTTCATCCGTGATCCGTCAAACTTCCATCCTCCACTTCAGCCTCTACAAATCCACCAGAACCAACATCCTCCCTCTTCGCACCTCCGTTAACAGGCCAAACGATTGGAGGTCAATTCAAGGATCGATTGGCGGTTGACTTTGGCTTGATTACGGTGACGGTCACTTTACATACTTTGTCTCCTTTCGATGTCTCCTTTTCCAACTTTCTTGGCAAACTTCAGCTTAACATTTCTTTTGGAAGTAAACATTAGTTCTTTCAGGGTTGCAATATGTAGCTACTTGCTGTATGTTATTTACCATAGTAAGTTGAAAATAATGTACTGTGTAAACTTTTAAGAATTTAGTGGTAAAAGATATAGAATTATCGAATATTTGTGCATTCAGTAACATTGTTTCAATGCCACAATAGCTTTCGCCTATTTTAATTGTGTTACGATCTATAATAAAAACTGTATTTGTTGACACGCGAACACTATACGACTTCATAAAACAAAATTGGAATCAGACATAATTTCTGAACATTGAACAAATTCAGATTGAATAACATAGAAGCATCGTGTTATTCGAGTTTATGTTTATCCACAGTTCTACGCTTCTACCAAGTCACATCCTGAATCTGGGTCAGTTTCTCCAGCCAACAATCCTTGGATGCGTGGTAGCATTGCCTGACATTGACACAGAACGACCCCGATTATACATGTGTTGTATCTCTTCCCGGTACTCAGCAAGAGACTTGTTGCGAATGGCAAGAGTTAATTCGACAACATCACCCATTTTGAGCCGGCGAGTTGGATCACTTATAGGCTCGTGGTTGAGGTGAGGCCTCAAGTCCTCCTTCACAGTGAAGCCATGCACTATTTATTTTTTTGTTTTCGTATGAAATATGCACTATTTATTTTTTTGGTATGCTATCATCTTTTTGACCCTTGTATTATTTTCTATTCCCTTCGTCCCAATCATTTGTTATATCCTCACAAGGAATAAAAGAGGTAAACAAATGATCGAGACGACGAGGGTAGTTTTCGATGAACTAAATGGGTTGTGTTTATCTCATTTTGCTGATTGTTGGTGTATGAATGTCAATATGCTTTATTGATATTATTAGTTGACTCTGATCATAGTGTTTAATGCAATGATAATCTGCTAATTTAAGTAGAAATGTAGAATGTGTGTTTGTGTTGTGTTTTACTTAGATTAAAGCAATTTTACTGTGAAGTACATTTCATAGCTATGTCCTGTTAAGTACATGTAACATGCTCCAGGACCTAAGGAGCTTGGAGGTTCAGTTGATCTCGTCAATGAGTTTCTTCTGCAAAGAGGTCGCTTCCTATGTCAGTTTCGGAGACACTATACTTGTAAAATGTGGTAGGAGATAGGGAGTAAACATGCTATTAGGCGGATGATTTTGTTTCGAATGACAGTCTTATGGAGTTCGGAAGTGCTGAAACCTGCATGTGTCCAACTCAATGCTCTTATTGCCTTGAGCTTTAAGGTATAGCGTCAATAATCTTTATCGGGGAAAGCCACTCATCGCCATACTTGATTAACCCTAACGAAGGCTTGATTATTACCTTTGCAAGACACACTGATGTGCTTTTTAAAGTTGGGTGAAATGTAACTGGGTAGACACGCCATTACGATCGGCGTGTTTTGTGAAAGAGTAACGCCATTGGTAATGGCGTGTTTGTTCCGTGTTTTAGGTTTAAAAATCCCGAGCCTACGTGGACATCATTTTGACAAATATTTTCAAAACCGACCCCAAAACGATAAATATTTTATTTTTGAACATTATTTTAAAAAATCGTTCATCAAAAGTTCATCATAAGAATATTTCTTTCTCATGGTGTTGAAAGTTTCATTAAACCTAGGGTTGGTCAAAGCTACGGGCTGACCCGGCCCACCCATAACCGACCCACCACCCAAGTTAATAATGACCCTGCCCGATCGCCAGTGTCAGGCCTGACCCGATCCGCCCCTTATCTCGGGTCGTGCTCGGATATGAGAAAACCTACTTGGTCCGGCCGCAAATCATGGACTATATATACCACCAGTTGTTTCAGTTGTACGGGATAGAATCTGTAGTATCCGAGCTATATTTTAAAGAATATGAGTTTTATTAGAAAATATGTGAACTCATCCATTTATACATTAAAAATATACTTTGAATTAGCTCAGAAAAAATACATGTAAGCTCAGATTCTTATACCTTGGTTGTACAATACTTATATACAACTGGATGTATAATCCTATGTGTGGTCCGCCCGGAGCCACCTCAACCCTAAAACGCCACGTTTTAGTCTGATAATTAACTTTCCACTTTCTTGCCAATAAAATTGGTTAATTTTTTTCTGTGTATAATCTCCCTCCCCGCTGGTGCTCTCACGAAAAGGTAAACGGTTGACCGAAGAGTTTGCTCCATTTCAATGGGCAAGGATCAAACCCCTAACCTCGTGGTTAAGGGGTGAGGTAATACAGCTTGCATTGTGACAACGACCATATTTCCTTCTTAAAAACCTACGTTTATTGATATAGAAACAAGCTCAACGAAAAATCGAATATGACGGTATTTTTTTTGTATTGGATTTTCCTAGAGTTTACCAGATTGTTTGAAACCTGACTCAGTTGAACAAAATTCCGAGCATCAAACAGTACAAAGTGCACGAGAGAAGTTCATTGTTCCTATCCGCGATATATAACTAAATTGGGAGATTAAGCATGAAAGGTAGAAAGAGTTAGAGAAATGTTCTCTAATGGTATCTCTTTCAAACGCGGCATCTACTAAGAAAGGGTACAAGATTTTGGGGGATATACGGCCGCCCATACATTCTGCATGGTAGCGTAGTGTTACATTGTCGACTGTACATTTTGCGACAAAGTATAGACAAATCAACTATGTACTAAGACTTTTTTTCTTCGACATCTGTACTGTGGTTTGCAGGACGCGGATTATCTACTTGGATGGGTTGATCGACTCTAATTGCTGGACTATACTCAGTTGCTCTAAGTTCTTGACTATATTCACTTGCTGCGAGTTCTTGACTGTATCCAATTGATCGAAGTTCTTGACTAAATTCACCCCCTGCAAAGTAAACATGTCGAGAAAAACGAGTAAGTTACACAAAGCGAGTGACTGGTTGTGATAATAATACTCTTAACAATTTGTCTGGTTAGATAGTTGTAGTGCTTCGGTTATCTTGTAGAACTGTCTAGTTGTTTTTGGTTTTGCTGGATTCGGTACTTTGGTGTTTTGCTGAACTTTGTGTTGCTTTCAAGTTTCAAGTACCTCCTTTGACTCGTAAGTGGGAAAAGAAAGTGAACCTGGTTTGAGTTCTTGTGTGTATCGTCTCCAACAATCTTCATCATCAGAAAGGTAAGGTACTTTCGTTCTCGTGGATCCATAAGTAAGCCAATCAAGCTGGCAATAAGCAGATTGAACTTGTTGATGTAGCTCCTCCATCCGACCGCCTTGTTCATCATGCTGATCCAAATCTATGAGAACCTGCAATCACACGATACATGAAGTTACTCATTCTGATCGAAGTGGTGGATGTAATACGGGTTTCAAAAAACACGGCATTAGAATGTTGTGTAATGAGTTGCGACTGATGCAACCATAATTTTAAAAAAGTTTACTCTATGGGTTAATTCCTCAATTTTTTTGAGTTTCGAGGTTTGAGATTTGTTACCTACTTTTACGAAAAATACATGCATCAATTTGTGAATGATATTTGCTATAGAATCACAACTTTTTTAAAATTGATTAGCTACATTATCTAGCGGTATACCAGTGATATTGAAACGTCGGTTATTGAGGCAAAAATCCAAAATATCATCTTCTAATGCTATACACCCTATGCCATCGTCTTTTCATGGATTTTTCCTAATGGTTAATTAAGAGCTGTAATTGTTTGAATGTTACCTCAGATGCAATATCATCAAATACAGGCAGAAATCTTCGCCTACAATATTCATTGAATAGAAGGGTCAGAATTGTCAACGGAATAGTGAAACCCACGCAGGCTGTCGATTCTTTCAACGCGAAGAGACCAATAGCCATAATTTGAGCCAGCACCAAAGAGAATATTGTTGAGGTGTGAACAATGGGCCAATACTTTCCCCCGCTATCATACTCTGTGATATAAACATTGAGCATCTGCAAAATGATTTGCAAACACAAAATTCAGTGCCAAAATAGAGAAGGTGGTTCAGCTTATCTTTGAAGTTACGGTGAAGTTGTTTCCGTCAAAAAATGGGAAAATAGTCAAATACAGCAATCCAAATTCATCAAGAGACTATGATGACGGTCAAACTTCTGTGTGTTCGGGTTGGTAGGCCTCACAAAAGAGATAAATCAGTAGAGGCAAATCGGAATAGAGAAAACAACGCACCTGATTGCGATACACAAGATAGGCCAGACAGTAATAAACAAGTAGCAAGGGGAGAATCAAAGGCGCCAATACAGCAAAATTAAAACCCAGAAGTCCAAATAAGAGAACTCTCGGAATTTCTGTATGATATGGGAAAGTGAGGCCTCCATCATATGGACCGTAGTTCTTTCTAAGAATGAACTTATATATAATGTTGCATAGAAGGGGGAATAGCTGCACGAGCTCACATGCTAAACTTGTCCACCCTGAGGTCAGCACGTAAGCCATAAAGAACTTGACCTGCACATATGCATCCATGGAATAATCAGGATTCAAGACTCCTAGTACACAAGATGTAGCAAACACAGAGAACATGAGAAAAAACACAGATTGGATACACAAGTCATTTATCCGGATGTAAGTTCATTTCAGAATAGTCCGAATGGAAAGATTCATGTACAGCCACAGCATTGAAGGTAGTGGATAAATTACCACGAAATCACCCAAGTGCTTGAGGGTTGTTCAGGAAAGAGGTAGACAAGCTTTATATTGTTTCGCTTCTTTAGTAATATTAGTACGCCACTTCCTATACCATACTTAATAACAATTACCTTCAACAATCCATGATTATAAATCCTGGCACAGCAAGTTGTCTGAGCTCTGGAGTTGAAGTTTATGTAAAATAATTAAACCTACAATCTTTAACTGCCCAACTAACTCCTATCTACAAGAATAAATAATTTGATAACAAATCCAAATTTAACAGAAACAATTGAGCTACATGCCTAAAGGGCTCCTCAGCATATACCGTTGGAACTGTGTAAGGGGTCGGATTACTCGGATATAAGCACTCTTTTGTATGTGTTGAAAAAGAAGCTATCTATCGACTATCACTCTAAAAACAAAAGAAGAATGGTCACTATTTTGCAAACTATTTTATTTTTCCATCATACTCAAAAAGTCGATAAAGAAAGAACAGCGGATCCTTGGTTTGAAAATAGAGATCATGTTGCAATTTCATCTAGATTATATTGGTAATCTTTGAGGTTCCGTTTCATCTAGATTCTTGGTTTAAATGCTTTGCATGTTTCAAAGACCTATTTTCTACTGAAATGAATATTTTGATCTATCTACTGACATTCTATATTGTAAAGAGGATTAGGCTGTAAAAAACTGCATTACTACGAAATAAATTCAACGTGTTGTACAGGTTCGGAAAATGTATTTAATCTACTTCAATTTTTATATTCTCTGTTTCATCTTCAAACATCTTTCAGACATGAGTGCGAGAAAAGGGTAACATGCAATTTTTTTATCGACATGAATGTTTTAATCTTATATGTGCATTATTAAGTGGGCTAGGCTTAGTATAATGTGAATTATTAAGAAACAAGTGCAACATGATGTAGGACTTTGGAACATGTATTTTATATTTTTATTTACTTTACTATTTTACTTTGCTGTGTTTCATCTTCATAACATCTCTCAGACATGAATGCAACTATGCAAGAAAAGAGAAACATGCTACGAGTGATGGCGATATATAATAAGCTAATATTTGAAAAGAGAAGAGTTAAAGAAGAGACACAACCCTACCGCTGCCGGCACTGCTCCAGATGCTAACTGTAATGGTATGTTTTTAGGTTGCGAAAAAACATCTAGCTTGTTGAGCACGGTCCCAGATGCAATGTTCACAAAGAACACATTCCAGATGGTGAAAAACAATACTTTACAGCAGGCACCCCTTTTCCTCTCACTTCGGGAAATTGACCCCTCAATAGTTGAAAAAAGCATCATCAACGGTGGGACAGTGTAGAAAAACAACACCAAAATCACACTAGGCAGGTACCCTGTTACCAGCTGGCTCATGTATTTCCTGACAATAAGAAAACAATTAAATCACTGGGACGATGATTCAATAATGAGATTACAACTTTTGAGAAAAAGGTGTAACCCTGCATAAATGCAACAAAAAAAATTCTATCACCAGAGATCACACGAAATTTTGGTCAGACAAAACACAAATATTCGGGCGTAAAGCTGCATAAAGTCACAGTTGGTTCAACACATACAAATCCTACTATAACAACAACATCACCCAAATGCCTCAATGGCTCCCGCCTGTGACAGGGGTAAAGGATTCCAATGAATGCAACCATACCCATGAGTTAGAGCCAGTTAAAAACACAAAGAGGTTCTTTTCATCAGATGGCTTACAATGAAAATTGCATCAAAAAATGCATCGGACCTTTACTACTAGAGTATTAAAAGCATACTTTATTCCATCATATTTCAAAGTCGAAACCACACAGGCTACGATTCTAAATAAAGAAAAACACCACCTGATGTAGATTAGGATGTCCAGGTGTAAACGAGACCATCAAATGCACAAATATGAGATAAAAATAACTGTACAGAGTGTATTAGTTAAACATGGTCAAAACAAACTTCCAAACCCAATTGCATGCTAGCGGAAGGCTTCATGCCAACTCAACCACAAGTCCACAGATCAAGAATTCGTATGGAACGTGTGAAGGATGAGGGGTGTTGATATGATTCTAAGGTTATAAATCAAGCTCCGAGATAAAATAGTATGTGTGTTATTCAGATAAGAAGATACAGTATGTTATTTGAAAGCTGGGGGGAAGTGCTCAAGTAAATGGTTATTTAGCTTTGCACCATCAAACTGTCATAACCACCGCTAATAAAGGATGCTGGAAAGAAAATGACCCAGCTTGTGTAGAAGAAGCATATTTTAGAGAATTAAAATAGTAGAGTTCCAAGAGTGTATTGTTACTAAGAAAACATGAAACAAAACATGAGAGAAAACTATAGGAAAATGAAAACAGTTTATATTACGAAACAAATTAATTTATTTTAAAAACAACTTATGATGTGAAATGAAATTAAAATTTTTTTTTTTTTTTTGGGGGGGGAGAGGGGGGGAGGGGCTGTCTCT
>JAOWBH010160037.1:0-11370 GCA_028566215.1 Silene coronaria
AAAACATCTAGGGTCAGCTTACATGAATCATTCTCGCAGAACAGTATAAGCTTTTGTTAGCAACACAAAAAAAAATACACGCTTCCAAATGACCCAAAATGAAAAGATGTGGAGAATTGCATGAGTTAATAAAATTACCTGGGAATGAATATTTTAAGGTGTAATGAGCTAATGAAGATCTAACTGTCAGAGACCAAGAATTCAGGAGTTTCTCTTCTCAGAAATCCTAAAAACTAGAGTACAAATATTCTCAAATGATGAACAAAATGGAGTTAAAGAAAAGATACGTAGGAAAGACAGTCCAAAAAATCAGGCTGTCTTTATTACATACAAAGGAATGGACCACGTGCCTTTGATTATATTTGTGTTCTTTCCTACCATTTACGTTTTAAGGTAGTGTATGGCTCGTTTATATAGTGTTTTTTCTTTCTAGCGGGTATATCCGCCACAACCTTGTGACCGGTCAAGTATCTCTCACTTAGTAGATAAGACAAGTCTAAGGAATCACAAACAGTTTGTCTTTATCTATATATTCATGTGAGTAATATTCGATCCACCATAAATGAGAATTTATGTTCTTTCTATTAGTCTTTCTTCAGATAGAGTCACTAGCAGATTTAAAAGGGACTTGTAGGGACGCATGATCTGCTAATAAAAATTCTCAATTTTTATTTTATTTTATTTTATTTTTATTTATTTTAGTTTATCGATGACATTACTTGCTCGGCCCCATCAAAATTTTCCGTTCCTTTAAATGCAATTTTAACTCCGCCACTAAATTAAAACAGATTATATATCATCCCTAAACATTTAAAACAATTTATTTGTTTTTCCAATATATTTACTTTTATTTACTTTTATTTTATTTGTTAAAATATACATAATACTCCGTCTTAAACAAAAGTTTGTCATTTTCCTGTGATTATGACGTTAGTTATTATGATTTCTAGAACATAAATCATGGAAAGTGAAGGTTTAAGCAAACTATCTTTTGATAAGAAAAACTATTCAACTTGAAATTTGTTTGGACAGCTATGCTAAGTTGGTATAGTGTAGGTTCTTTTGTCATCATTTTAGCCATATTTTAGGGAAATATACAGGTACGGATGTACAAAGTAACAAAGTAAAGTAATTAGTTAAACGGTTAGTCTTGCTTGATACGGTCTTTTTAAAGAGACCTCTTACAACCTCTTTTCATTTGATCTCTCTCACTTGCCCTTTGTCTCACGTTTCTTCAAAGTGACCGATTTAGTGAGAATTTGTGTTAGGTAATGGGTCGGAAAATTGTTTGATAAATTAACCCTAAATTTAAGTACAAGTTTATACAGTTTATTTTAGTTTATTTGATTTTTGATTTGTAGCGATTTTGTAAGAGATTGATTTCATACTAAATCGATAAATTCAAGTGTAACAGTCTTCATACTTGCATTTTGTACTTAAATACAAGGAGCAAGTCCTAAGCAATTTTCCTAAAAAATTAGTCCTCCGGTATTCGGAAATTGTAACATTTTATTATAATACTATTCATATATATTCAAACAAATGTTGTAATTCAAGTGAAAACGAGGGATTGAGGGAGTACTATTAACATGAAAAACTGTTACTCGTACTTTTTTTTACGTCCATAGTACTTTTCAAGTAAATTTACTATTCCGTTGATAATTGACCAGAGTATAAGGACTGAAATCCTTAATCACTTATCAGTGGAAATTAGGTCGTAAATAGAGGAACACTTTTTTACATGTTATTTGTTAATTGAAGTTTAGGTAATAATAAAGTGAACTAACATGCATTACTTAAAGATAAGATAAGAACACCTTAAAAGAAATATATTGGTATAATATCTCATATTAAAAAAAAAAAAAAAAAAAACTTTTGCAGAAATGAGAGGTTTGAAGACTAATGATTTGCTAGTTGTGAATAACAAGTCCTATTATTCTGGATTGCAACGAAGTTGATTTGAACTGAATCAAATTGAATTTAATAAAGTCGACTAAATAACCCTAGCTAAATTAAATTGATTTAAATTTGATAATTCTAAACTTAACTAAACTCCCAAAAAAAAAGAACTTAACTAAACTGAAACTAATCCCAAAAAAAAGTCTAACTCAAAACATTTAAAAAAAAAATTGCTTATAAAACAATCAACCATTTACAATTTTAAGATGATCATCGGTGATAATAATGTATAATAAATTAGCTAATAAGATCGTTATCGGTGATAAACTGATAATGCATAAATGAACAAATTAAAGCTAAATAATACTAACCGAAAATGTTGTTGATAATATTAAATGATCATTAACATGATGTAATATATAGAAATTCGACAATTTTTAATGTTCTTGCAAAATGGTATCATTTTTAATTAAGAAGAGAATTTTTACTTATCAAACACCACGTTTCTTGTGAGGTTTGACATGAACATTACTTAAAAGAAAATATAACGTCACCCCAATATCAAGAAAGTGGCTAAATATTAGAAAAATGATTGGCCATACGTAATTATGTGTATTTCTACCAAACAGTGACATTATTTAATCAAAATATATAATAAGATTATAACATTAATATTTTTTTTGTAGCTATCACTTTGCATGCAAATAATAGACGTCGAACATCTCGACAAACCGTCAATATATCGTCGTTCACTCAACCTATTTTTTTTTTTGTCGTCAAAGCTTAACATCAAATACGCCATATCAACGGATTAACATTAGCATAAGCATCGGCATAATTTATATTACAATTAAGTTCCGACAAATGAAATCAATAATAATCATATAAAATAAATAAATGGTTCTTAACTTTTTATATATAAAAAAACACGAAGATTCGCATTTGGTGTGCGGAATAAATAATGGATTATTTAGAACATGGTTATTTACTTATTAACAACTTGGAAAATAGATGTATGTATTCTTATGCATATATCTGCTAGATTGTCAGCTAATTTAACAGCTAAAGTTGTTAAGTGTCTAAATATAAAATCCGTATAATCATGTTGGCATCAAAGTAACTAAAAATTAATATGAAATATAACTTTAAAATGTGAGAATCGAATGCAAGTATATACAAAATAATTATGTTATTAATTTATTTTTTACTTGTTTGATAATTACTCGTACTAATATAAATTATGTTTATTTTAATGTCAAAAACAACATAAGTTTGACACAATAAAAAGGATTCGAATTTACAACGTGCGTAGAAATACTTTCCATATATATTCGATTTTTGTAACTTTTTTTTGCAATATGAATTACTCTATTTGCCCTAAGTCTATAAAATATTAACATAAGAATGGATAATTCAGACCATAATTTTGTACTCTTTCCTATATAAGCGAATAAAAAAATTTGTATTTAATTTTTTATTAAATAAATGAAGTCATTATCAATCAAATTATACTCGACGGAAAAAAGGAAAATGAGTTAGCGTCACCCCGTGACGCTCAATCTCTGCGCCACCCTCTCATATACAGTAAATGGGGACCCCAATAATAAAGAGTGCACCCATTATTATTAAGTGGAAACCCCTATAATAAGGGGTGCATGTGATAAGGTGACGGCCGGGAAAAAAAAGTCAAAATAGTTGTACTTGGTCCTAAATAAGTACTCCGCAGAACAGCTAACTGTGCATGTATCAAATATTCAACGTATATCCCCAGCTGTGTTTTTACACAAATTTTGTGTTATGTACTTTTGTTGTTTTTGTCAACCTAATCCTACCAAAAACAAAACATTAATTTTACGGCGTACAAAAAAATACATCAATCAAGTGTATCGAGTTATACCAAAAACAAAACGTTAATTTGATATCTCACTTTTGTGTCCCGTCTTATACTCCCTCCATTTTCCTATTTTTTTCTCATTTGCTTTATTGCGGTCTCCAAAGCGTACCTTTAACCGTATTTCTCGACATCTATATGTTACTTTTTTTTGTTGAAATTTTTTTCCTTAAAAGATTTCTTGATAATCGTAAATGTTTTAGTTTTATAACTAAATTATTTTTATTCACCAACGAACTTTGACCTCCAAAAAGCAAATGAAAAGAAAATAGGAAAATGGAGGGATTCACTGTCTTAATCTTCTAATAATTCATCCTTTTATAATATCTAAATATTTATATTTAATGTTTAAAAACAAGATGGAATACAAAAATAAGATAGAGAATCCGGACTTTTCAAACATACAAGCACATGCAGTTGATATTTTGTTTGAGGATATACTCGGTAATAACATTTATGTGCCGTATTAAGCTAAGTGAACGTAGAAAATGAGATAAATGAGATGCTGATGGTATCAAGTTTGAGTATCACTCGAAATATAATTGTAAATTTCTTAAATATTTTCATTTGCTTTCCTAATTTTTAAATTTCAAACAGGTTAAATTATAAATTTCTCAAGTACTTTAACACTCGTTACTCCATGCATACTAATTAATTTTTTTAAATATGAATGTTATAATTGTCAAATATCAATAAACTATTAATATCAAATAAACTTTATTTTCCAAGTTTATTTAACTTAAAAATGGCAAAAAAAAAAAGGAAGGGCGTCAGAAATAATTTATGATCAT
The DNA here is from genome assembly GCA_028566215.1 of Silene coronaria. Classification (NCBI taxonomy): domain Eukaryota; kingdom Viridiplantae; phylum Streptophyta; class Magnoliopsida; order Caryophyllales; family Caryophyllaceae; genus Silene; species Silene coronaria. The sequence goes on from JAOWBH010160037.1 coordinate 4,582, forward strand.
ATTTTGTCCTTACCCGAAATTTAATACAGTCTAGTTTTATAATAAGAAAAAAAAATGCTATAATAAGTTCTTTGGTACTTAAAAATATAAATAATTTTATTAAATCCAGAGTAATTCTTAGTAACAAGTCTCACGTAAAACCGTCTTTAAAAAATCGTCAAACGTGAAGTGAAACTTGCTTGTAGTCCACTCCCACACGGTCCAGTGTATCTGTGGTTGTGGGTACTGAACTAAGTGAATGGGTATTTGCTGTGGACAGAAGATAATGCACAAAAACATGGAAACATCCAACACATTTCTTTCTTCTGAGTTGTGATGCTCATAATGCAAGGTAACTACGCAGCGATAAGAATGAGTACGCTTCAAATATGTGGGATTTGCTAAATTTATATACATCCAAGTAATATCTAAAATAAATAAAATGAGAATGTGTCTATAGGTAAGTGCGAATTTTGGGAAAACCGTCTCACAGTGTAATATGCAAAGGTTATAATAGACCTTACATGAGAAAATCTGAGAGAGTAATATCAAGACTTGTACATATCCGATGACACAACTTGGCAATATAACGTTGCTTCAAGGTAATAAACTTTTTGGAAAATTATTAGTTTTATTATAGTAACACGGATTAAATAATTACTAATGTTTCGAAAATATGAGTGATTATAAGCTAGTACGAGTAGTAAGCATACACGAATTGAATGAACATTTTGATTTCAGTTTTCCGATCTCTAATAATAATTCAAATTATATATATGTACGGAATAATTTATTTTGCAACTACATTTTTATGTAACAAGTGAAAATAAAATCAGTAAGTCTTGCTTACGACGGGTCGCGGTTTGCGACGGGTAATTTGTGAGAGGAAATGGGTAGAGGAGATAAAGGAGGGTCCCCCATGTACTTCCCCACTCAAGGCAAATGAGTTATTTATGAGGGAATATGGTATCCGTCACAAATAAGAATATGTGAAATAAATAATCCCTATATCATAAGAACTAGTAGAGATTTTGTAATCATTTGTAATCATTGTTAAAAAATAATTTTATTTCCAAGATATTGGAGATAAAAGCGAATTATGTAGTGTTAGGGGTGCATCAATTTTCCATCCAACTTCATGGATTAGAGGTAGTACTCCGTAACTTTTTTCAACCAACCACAAGTCGACAACCAATTTAAAGGTTTTTAAGATTTTCGGAGTGTTGATGATAATAAAAAGAAGTTATGATTTGTGGAGTATTTTATACCAAAAGGTACTACAAATATTAATTATTATTCGCTAAAATTCAATTAAAATTAAAATTCATTTACATTTTGTTTGACTTATGTGACTTTGTTGGTACAAATCGAAGTGAGCAGTATTAATTAGTTAGATCATTTAAATGAGCCGGTTAATAATTAGTCTTCTTAAGATGATAACTTATAATACTAAGACAAACTTATCATCATTAAGAGATGGTAATGAGTCGTGGACCGTTAGGTTGGGAGCATTGTAATACTCCATGTTAACCGAAGACATTATTCGGGTGGGATACACCCTTAAAGAGGTCTATTGATATGCTTAAAAGGGTTGAAAAACTACCCATATCAACATAGTGCGTGTACTTTCCTTTCTAGTGATTCATGCAAAAGAACTCCACAATTAAACGTGCTTGGTTGGGAGTAGTTTTAGGATGGGTGATTTGATCTTCTGGGAAGGTTCCCGGGATGCACATGAGTGCCATTTCCATTTCACCGGCATGGCACGACACAAAGCCCACCTTCCCGTGCCTAGGCCATACCATTTTTTTTCTCCAAGCACGGCACAGAGCCTATTTATTTGGATCCAGTTGCCATTAAAACACAAATAATGTTGTCTTAAATAAAAATTTGAATAATAACTGTCGCACAGAAATGCAATGCAGATAACAAATTACTCCGTACATATTATCTTGGGGGTCATGTAAGTCACGTTAGTCGTTTTAAAAAACCAAATTGAGTGAATTGAAAATGGAAAGAATTTACTATATAAAAAGTTTGTAATTAATTATTTCAACTTTATAATTATTAGTGGTGAAACTAATGTTATTTGCGAAGTTGTAGCAAATGGATGTTGAATGTAGCACGAAGAAAGATATGTCTAATGTCCACCACTTTTATTATCTAACTAAGACGACTTAACAATTACATCAAAATTGGGTAAACGATACATTATGTTATTGCATAATGGTTGTACTATATAACTTGGACAACTTGGTAATACCTAATTTTCTAATCTACTTTTTTACATTATTCACATTATTTTGTGATGGAGGGATATTGGTTTATCGTCATCTTCATTAGCCTTGTCTCCGATAAGAGATGCTAAAAGTCCTATGGTCATAATTTTCCATAAATTTATAAGTGTACTGGTTGCAGCGGAATCATGATTTAAAGTCAGAATGTGCGGTGAAAATTAGTGGAGCAAACGATTAATATCATAGAGTGCACTGAAATTGTTAATTAATTTTTTAAAATTTTCGTCTTTCTGTGACAGCGAATGCCACATATATTTTTCCAATTCAACTGATTACCTTGGACATATCCATTTAGTGCATGCGTGCCTTGAATAAATCATTTTCCAGACCGCCACTGAGTATCAGTATGTGTGTTTCTTCACGACTAGGTAATATTTGGAGAAGCAAGTCATTTTTAATAATTTATATACTCTTGTTATTGATCTTTCTACTGATGTGAAACAATATTATTGTTCATACATTTTGGCTGAAAACAATATCTGAACTTGTCGAAATTGATCTAAAATAATTCACGGAATTGAAGAACCTGAATTAACAACTGAAATTAAATTAAACAAAGGTGTGCAAGTCTATAAAAAGGTTGATTTAGGCATGATAATTTATTTTTTTACCTACTCCAACAAAAAATTATCCTTTAATAACCTTTAAACTTTATTGTTTCACTATATATCAGCGATCAATATTTTAATTAATTAAGTCTTGTTAATGACATGCATGCTCAATTGAGTCTTGTTTATCTTCAATGGTTGAGTAAAAGGACTTGCTTGCAAATAAAAAAAAAAGTCAAGCTACTTGCTTAACCATTAGACTGTTCCACATAGACTAGATTAAGTTGAGTAAGTAGCTCAAATGAACCCACAAGGAGAAATAAACCAATAACATAGATGTAGTTCATGCAAGCAATAACCTCTAATAGCTTAACCATTGGGGGAGTTTGTAGCTTAATGATGATGTAGCTTAAAAATATGATGTGGAAAGTTAAGATACTAATGTTGTTGCTTACCATTATTTATTGGAGATGCTATTAAAAACTTAAAAAGGGTTTGGGCTATACCCGTAGAGAAAGAATCCAGTTTAAAGAAAGAAGTGACTCATTGTTTTTTTTTATGAATTGAATTTTAATGGAGTAACTCATTGATTTATACGATGATTCATTTTAGCTGATTTAAGTTTTATGGTCGTTAGGCTTACTATTTGCATGTTGTTTTCATTTATTACACTCTCTGTTCTAATCATCTGTTTGCCTTAATTAAAATATCTTTCACACAAAATAAAAAAGAAAAACAAATAATCGGAATAAAGAGAGTAAAAAAAAAAAGCATACATACCTACCACTAGTTAACTCGCACTAAAATCACACAATGCAAACCGTGTTTTCCCATTTTATATTGTCTAATTGGCTAGTAGTTGAAAAAATGAATTCGTACTCATTTTATTTGTTGGTTTACAGTGAAATGTGACAAGCCGAATAGGAAAATGAGTTAGCGCCACCCGGTGACGCTCAATTTCGGCGTCACCCTCTCACATGTAATAAGTGGGACCCCTTTAATAATAGGGACACTCATTATTATTATGAGGGCCCCAATTATAAGGCTACATATAAGAGGGTGGCGCCGAGATTGGGCGCCACCCGGTGACGCCGTATTATTATTCAGCCGAATATTAATGGCATGGAATTCACCAAAACAAAATTTGATAAACAACTTGATGGTTGAATTATGGAGTGAAATGATCAAAGTTGTTGAGACTTAGAGAGTGATTTAGCCAATCCTTATTAAATGTGGATGCTAATGTTATGTTATGTTCTGATTGGTATCTATTGGCAAGCATTATTAGCAAATTAGCAATGATGAATTGATATTTTCAGGTGTTTTCTTAAGTTTTGTTATTGGGTCCGGGCTGTACCCGTACGGAGGAGATAGAGTCTAGCATTCACGGAGTAGTTAGAAGTGTAAAGAGGTCATTTCCCAAAACTAATTGACTATGGGAAGGTTATTACTCTTTACCATATATACCGTACTTCACATTTGATAATTGACATTCATAAAACCGACTTATATATTTTGTCAAATTAGGCACAAGAGTAATACAATTTCAGTAAATAAGGCGGATATCGTTTTGAAATGTACTTCGTATATAGTTAGTATAATTGTTAATAACTCGTATTATGTTCACATATAAGTACTCTATGAACCAATAAATTACTCCCTTATGACTCATTGTTTTTAGAGTGAAACGGATTTATAAAATTAATTGTCTTTACTTTTATTCCTAAAGCAACCACATCGCTTTCATGAAGTTAAACTATAATATCTCCATCTTAATCATCATCATCATCATCTAAGTTAAAGTCTTCGCCGTAAATATCATATCATTGATTATGTTTCTTAGCAATCAAGGTGTATAAGATCTCATTCAACTCAATTCAATTTAGCTAAGTTTAATTTAGCTCGCCTCAGTTTACCTTAGATTATTTCAGCTCTATTCATCTTAATAAACTTTAATTCAATTGAACGCAATTTAACTTTATTCAACTTAAAAAAAAACAAGGCCTAAGACCATGCCCAAGCAAGGTTATCAACTGGGTCGTGACCTTATTGGGTCATGCTAATAACACATTAAAGTAGGATTAGTCGGGTGATTTCGGAGACCTTGAATAAGAAAGGGTCAATTTGTGACCTTAAGTTGAGCATGGTAACCTTGTTGGTGACCCGGCAGGTGGCACTCTCTTATTGGCTAGAAGAAAAAAAAAGAACAACCATCAAAATAAAGGACGGAAATTTAAGAGAAAGAAAATTAAAATATTGGAAAATGATTGGGTTGGTGATAACCTAAGTTGTGATCTTTTGTTTGAGAGGGTGAAAATGGGTCAAGATAAATAAGGTGTGATTAAGAGAAAAAATATTGGTGACTCAATTAACTCGACCTTGTGCGAAGATGGTCTAAGAAGATCACTAACTTGGAGGACAATGCACAAGGACGAAACTTACTATTACCTTTATTATTTGGAGTACAATAGTGAATAGTGCAGGGCTATAAAGGAGTGTTGAACGTACGCATGCATAATTCCAGTTGTGACATAAAGTTTTGTACGTCAATTCATTTCATTTGTTGTCTTTCTCTCTTCTTCAATTTCTGATTTTATGCTTGTCTCCCTTAGTCCAGTAGTACCGACCTCACTCACTAATTCTAATTTAAGTACGGTCATTTTTTATATTATCCGTCTCAATTATTTGTATACGTTTAATTAAAATAACTATTGTAAAAAATATAAAAAAATAAATAATGGATGGGTCTTTTTTAATCTAAGTCTCTATGCTTGCATGCATTATTGCATTTATGCAAAATGAATGTATTCCTTTGACCAAGTTATTGGTTTTTTTTCTAACGAAACGCGTACTTAATCACATTACAATAGAGGGAAGGGATGATTAGGGAATTCGAACCTGTGACCAAGGCCGGCTTATAGGGTGTTCAACCCGTTCAACGGAACAGGGCCCCCGATTTTTTAGAATTCTGAAATTCTTTATAGTTTTAAAATATATTTCTTTAAAGCGCGTGTTATAATCACTAGTAGCACTTGGGCTTGATGGCAAGGGTGTAACATTCTAATTGAGAGGTCACGTGTTCGATTCCCTAACAAGTAGTTTCCTATTTCTTTTTTTTTTCCTTTTTAACTTTTGCTTGCTATTTAATTCAAAATTAATGTGCAAAATAATAATCAAACCATCGACCTACAGGAAATAGTCATAGAGATGAAACCGTCTCAACCAAAATGTTATTTGGTTATTTTATCAAGTAGATATTAATTTATAAGAAAACACTTCTACTTTTAATGATATTTTTTAACTTATGTATCAAATAATTTTTTTAAAGGGAACTAGAAAAGTCTACAAATAAAACTAATATAAATAAATTGTATCATTATTACATAAAAAATTTGGGGGAAAATTACATGATTTTTATTTATTTTAATTTTTTTTTTTGTTTAGAAATATATACAAACTAATGTACAAATTTAACGAGATTTTAACCAAAATTATACGAACAACTTATGATGTTGCATTCTTCCTTGTGCTGTAAAGACATTATAACTTATTTGCCGCAAAATAATAAGTGACATTAAACTTTATTTTGCACGGTCGCCCCAACTGACAGTGCATTAGTTTTTTCCGGAGTACAAGTTTTCCGAAAACCTGATGAATGCTATACGAGTAGGGATGGCAATGGATCCAGGACCTTGCCCAGATCCATGGATCGGACCCTAATAGAGCGGATATGAATCTCTTGTTTATGGATCCAATGGATATGGATCTCGAAAATTTTACGTGAATCTGGATCTGAATCTCGTTGTTAAGATCCAGACCCTACCCATGGATTCATATTTTTTAATTTTTAATTTTAATTTTAAATATATAAGAAAAACATAATTTAATTAACGAATTTACAACATAATTTATATGTTCGAGAAGAACAAATAGCTTTTTCATTATTCTAATAATAACTTACGCGG
>JAOWBH010160058.1:0-11369 GCA_028566215.1 Silene coronaria
TTTGGTATCGTTCTTAGGCCGTTAGCATTTGGACCGGAGGTTGATTTCTTATCTTTTATATACTATTTGTATATTTCGTTTATGACAATAATTCATTAATAACAGTTTCGTTATAATCCGGTAAATCGGAAATGAGAAATATACGGATATTCCTCACACAAATAGTCTCTCAATAAGTTTATTGAGAGACCGTCTCTCAATTACAAATAACCAACATGTATTTACGTATTTTTACAAATAACCACCATGTATTTCCATTTTTACAAATAACACCCAAACTTGTATGTATACTACCCGATCACCACCGTATATTTAACCCGAGACTCTTTTTCATAATTTCCGACTATTTAATTAACGAATTATCATAAATACCCATATTACCCTCATCGACTTAAACAATCCCGAATTTACATAACATTTCTATTTTTCTCGATTTTTCTAAAGACCCAAATCCCTAAATCAATTGATTTGATTCATCTGGAAAACCTAATGCCCCAAAATTCCCAAATCAATTGATCCAATTCAATCCCCCATTATTTAATCCCCCAAATTTACCCCAATTCAATCAACCATGTTGAAAGCTTTCTCATTTCTAATGTAGAAGACGCATATTTTTTACCAACTGAGATCAGAAAGTCTTCACTGAAATCGATTCGATCATACCTATGTAACTGAGATCAGAATTCATCTGCAGTTCTGACCTTTGATGCATGTTTACTGATGTACTGATTGCATCTCCATATCAAATGGAATTTTCTAATGATTGCATCTTGGTTAGCAAGTGAAAGAATTACCCAAGTGAAATGCATACAAAATCTGATTTGTTTGACATTTAGTATGTGATCAGTTTGGCATCATGGTCGATTGAATTGGAGGTAATTAATGGTCAATTGAGTTGAACTAATTGATTTAGGGGTTTAGGCTTTCCAGATGAATAAATTAATTTGGGTACTTAGGGAAATTGAGAAAGATAGAAATGATAGGTGAATTCGGGATTGTTTAAGACGAAGAGGGTAATATGAGTATTTCTGATAAATCTTTGATTATAGAGTCGTAAAATAAGATAAACGAGTTTCGGGGCAAATATACGGTGATGATTGGGGAGTATAGCTTAAAATTTGGAGATTATTTGTAAAGACATAAATACAAGATTGTTATTTGTAAAAATACGCAAATACATGGTGGTTATTTGTAAGGGTATTGATTTCCGTAGTACATAATTTACTCATAGTAGTACACTTAAGACCGTTTTACCCTTCCCATTTGCTCCCCTCGTTGTACTGCACCGATGAAAAGAAAAAAAAAAAAAAAACTTGCACCTCCATGTTTACAGCACTACCCCCACCCCTTCAAACTTCACCATCACCCCTACCCCTCCTTGAGAACCCATCGGCATCTCCTACCAAACCCTCACCGGAATGACAACCCAACCGCCCTCTCCCCGGAATAGCGACTCAGCCCCTTGACGACGGACTAACCTCAATGAACATCATCACAAGCAACGATAAATTGATGACGAACCGCCTCCTTAGTTGCTCCCTTGTCGTACCTCCCTTTTCCCCTCCACCGGCGACCCAACGCCGCCAATCCACCGCCGAACCCATCCCCTCCACCCCAATACCATTGCCGATCCCGTTAATCATCATCTCCCTACCACATAAAATTAACATATTGCCATCACAAACCAATCTGCCGCCGTCCACAACCACGGTTACCCGCCAGACACGCCGCCCTTCCCCTAGCCGTCCTCCACCCATGTCGCTACTTACCCCGCCACCACCCAACAACCAATCTAACATACAAATTCCAAACCTTAACAAAACATAAAGATAAATCTTTAAAAACATGTACTCGATCATTAATTTGTAATCAACAATTAAATAATACATGTTTTGATTTCAAATTAACATTCATAATTGGAAAAAAATTGATTAATTTAGGATGTTCTATGGTAAGGAATTGAGAGATAGGGAGTGAGTGATTTGAGCTTTTTTTAATCAAGGGTATGTAATGAAAATATATGAGCAGCAAAAAGTATAGTGATGAGTAAAATGTGTGTTGCGAAAATAAATTACCTAATAATAATAACTCTAATAAGCCATTGAGTAGGGACGGAATGAGTATAGTATAGGAATTATAAGGGGAGGGATGGTGCAACGGTTAGTTCCAAGTTGGAAGAAGGGCGAACATAAGTACGTAAATAAGATAAGAAATGGTATCCACCGTGAACGACTACCAGCACCGCATCCTCTTACTAAACAGACGGCATCCACCACCACACTCTCTCTCTCCGAAATCATCTCTCTCCACCGTGCCTACCCAATCTCCACCGTCCTCCCAACTCCTATCCATCCGACACGCTCTTCTGAGCCGCCAGCTCACCGCCGTCGACGTCGCCCAGTCGTACTTGACTCGCCTCCGCCTCGCCGAACCCACTCTCCGTAGCTTCCTCCACGTTGCCGATGAGGATTCTATCCTCAAGGCCGCCGCTGAAGTCGACCTGAAGATTCAGAGGGGCGAGGAGGTGGGCCCCTTGGCCGGTGTGTTGATTGGTGTCAAGGATAATATTTGTACGGCGGATATGGATACCACCGCGGGTTCTAGGGTTTTGGAAGGGTATCGACCGCCTTTCGATGCTACTGCCGTCAGGAAGGTTAAGGAGTTGGGTGCCATTGTGATTGGGAAGACTAATTTGGATGAGTTTGGTATGGGGAGTACTACTGAGGCTTCTGCTTTTCAGGTTTACTTCCTTTTTCGCCATCTTACTTATTTTATTGGACAAAACTCTGGACCTACTTGACATGTAAGCACATTGATATATGACATAGCTAGTGAGTGAAGTTTAGTATATCATCCAACAAGTCAACAACAACAACATTACCCCAGTGCCTTAAGGGCTCTTGCCTAAGGCGGGGAAGAAGGAGTCAGATGTACGCATCCTATACCAATACAAAAACAGACTGGCTATGCTATTGTGTCTATAGTTGCATCAAATGACAGCTATTTCATAATAAAAAGAATGTAACCGTAACAAGTTTAGTAAACCATTTTGTTAATGTAACCGTAATTTAGAGCAAAAAATATACCTCTCCGTCCCGGTCATTTGTTGTCCTTTTCCTTTTTGGGTGTCTCATTTGTCGTCCTTTCTATATTAGGCAAAAAGTTAGATGATATGTTCATGGTGCTTGTTGTAGCTTTTAAGTTAGCCTAAAGTCCTATATGCATAATGCTCTTTTTAAAGTTTATCTCTATGATGATTTAATTGGTTTACTCAGGTCATGCGTGTGTTCATCAATAGGTGACTGCCAATCCTTGGGATGACTCCTGTGTGCCAGGTGGATCATCTGGTGGATCAGCTGCTGCTGTTTCTGCCAGGCAGTGCGTTGTGTCGCTCGGAAGTGACACTGGTGGAAGTGTCAGACAACCGGCATCATTTTGTGGTGTTGTTGGATTGAAACCAACATACGGGCGTGTCTCAAGATATGGACTTGTGTCTTATGCATCATCCTTAGATGCCATAGGATGCTTCGGCACATCTGTTGCTGATGCAGGGATTCTTCTTCATGCAATTTCCGGTCATGATAGATTTGATGCTACAAGCAGTAAGCGAGTAAGGTTTTATTTCTCTTATATGCTTTCTTAGAGGCTTATAGGTTTAACTTTGCACCGTTGTTCACTTGAAGTTTTGAAGCTCCTTTAACTGATGAGGGACAAAGATATACTCCCTCTGTTTGATCATTTTCATTATATTATTCTAAATCTCCCTCATAGGTTTTTGGAATTTTAGTGAAATGGACTGAATGTAGGAAGTAATAATTATCAATATGCTTCTTTGCCATTGTTGTTCTCAATACATCTTGTGTGATTGTCTCATCCATTTGCTTACATTTGTTTTGGATATGTTTTTGCTGAGCAAATGCAAGTGGGGTTTGGGTTATTGTTTCCAACATTATATTTCCAATTACTCCCATGACTACAGTTACGGCACCGATGCATTTATTAACCCCGACTCGCACCACTTACCAGGCCAGACACGCCTTCCTATGTGCAGCACTCCTTTCCCCTTCCGATCTCACCACACTCCTTTCCCCTTTTTTGGGAGTTAGGGTGGGCTTTTGTGGGGTGGAAAAAGGGGTTTGGGTGTGGGGCCGGGATGTTTATGGTAGTTATGAGGTGGTTAGAGTGGGTGGAGTGGTCTGGTTAGTTCGGTTGAAGGGTGGGGTGGTGGTGTTGCTGGGATGGCTATGGAGTGAGGGGAAAAGGTAAGATAAGGAGTAACCTAAAAGCTTATTTTCCAGAAATGGAACTTCAGTGCGCAATAAAATTTGAGCTGTTGATCTGTTGCATCCTCAACTAGCTTTTACTGCTTTCCAGGAGGTTCCAGAATTTGCATCGCAGTTCATTTCCTCAAATTTCTTGGAGTCTAAACCACTCCAAGGTGTCAGAGTTGGTGTAATTCGCGAGACTCTCAAAGATGGTGTTGATGGAACTGTTTTATCTTCGATCCGGGAAGCTGCTTCTCATCTGGAAAATCTAGGATGCTCTGTGACGGAGGTTGTTGTCTGTTCTTTGACTAGCCTGCCTATTCAGTAAAATTTTAAAAATATAAATAAAAATTGACTGACAGAGTTGAAAGATAACTGCTATGTGCAGGTATCTCTACCTTCTTTCTCCCTTGGCCTTCCAGCATACTATGTACTCGCTTCATCTGAGTCGTCATCTAATCTATCACGATATGACGGTGTTAGGTGAGCTTCTCCTCATTCCGTTGGTAAAAAAAAAACTAAGGCTTTGTTTGAAACTGATCCACTTTGTAGTTTTTTAGTTTTCAAAAACTAAAAGCTGGTGTTGTCATCTTCAGTTTTTAGTTCTTTTTGTTTTCCTCATCTGTTATATTTTACCATATTAACAATAGCTCTCAGAATTTTTTGTTAAGGTAAACTGAGGTAAGAGGTCCAACGCCTAGTGTCACACAGCCATACTCACTTACTCATGTCCTGATGTCCATAACCACCTCTTAGCCAGTACACCACCCCACAAGTTTGCCTATTTAAATTTACATGGGAGGAATTTTTCTGTGATGAGGCATGAGCAGACGTGTCCCATGTAAGCATGTCTTGACCATTATGTCACGCTGATTCAAATTCGCAAACTAGAGCTAAGCCTTAAAGGGACGAAACCCTATGGATACAATATATTGACCGCACTAGTTTGGTAAAAAGAAAAAACCATCATGAAAAGTGTTTGTGTGCTAATCCAAACAACCTGTCATTTACGCATGTCTTAAAATAACTAAATATGAATCCATCCAAGTGTATTAAGTTATCAACCACATCAATAACCTTTTTCTTAGGATCACGTCCTATTGCCCATACACCTATTTACTCATATCATTCTACCATTGAACTTCGACCTTGTTTTAGCTGAAACAGTGGCTAATTGTGAGTTGGCAAAGCCTAGAGGTGTAAAGGAGCCAAATGGGCTTGAAAGTTTGAGCTCGAGCCCTGGGTCGTTGAGTTAAAAAATTGTAGCTGAGGTTCAGCACGGAAAATTTAAAGCTCAGATCAGGCGATTCATTATTTTATTTTTATTACCATTATGAGTTCGTTTATAAAAGTACGTTTTCTGCACCACTTTAAAAACTTAGACCTTAAATTTTTCTTTGAGAACTTAATAGTTCTTCCCATTCTTCACAATCCCTTCACCTATTTTGAAAATTGGGAAGAACACAAGGAAATGGAAGAAGTATCATATATTAGAATTTCCTTCAAACTTCATGCCCAAAGCCAATTTCAGTCAAGTTTATTCACTTTCCAGCGAACTTTAATTATGAAGGGCTGTCCCTCCTAGTTAAAGTCAGCATTTATGACAGATTTTATCCTGGAGGTCACTTTATTTTTTGTCAAAATTGGCTTTTGGTTTGAGGTTTTTAGGCATGCTAATTACATTGTTTGCTGAGGGCTTGAAAGAGTTTGGTTTCATGCTTTGCCTGTCTAGGTCATTTCATTTTTCTTCCCAGAGGCTTCATCATCACAATTTCTATCAAGTATCTTGTACCTTTAAAGCGATTTTCTTGATTTGTAGGTATGGAACCCAGGTTGCTGGCGAGGAACTAGCTTCCTTGTATGGGGATTCCCGGGCTAAAGGCTTTGGTGCTGAGGTGTGTTTCCGGATTATCTGGCTGCCAAACTCCTCTGCGTTGGGTGATATCGTTTTTGCAATTAAGTTAATGAGTCTGTCAACGACCTTCATTTTGTTGTTTTGTAGGTAAAAAGGAGGATATTGATGGGAACATATGCACTTTCAGCGGGTTATTATGATGCATACTACAAGCGCGCTCAGCAGGTCTGATATCGGTTCCCTTTTTTATGTTTTCTGTTAGTTACTCTTGTTTTCATTGACGTTTATTACTTGCTCAGTTTCAATAGAGTGTACTATATGATTCCCTTTTGGTTGTTCCATTTGATCGTATATATATATTTCTATTTTGGGACAAGTTTTCAGCTGTAAGACGACTAATGCCCTTGCTTAAATTACCATGGGTTTGAGAGGGTGTCTCAATATTGTCGAGATATCAACATATGTTATTAGAATAATATATTAGCATTATGGGATAGTGATAATACTAGAGAATAAGACATTCTAGATTTCTAGTATAGACCCATGTTTACCAGATTCGCTATGAATACGCCCTTACCAATTCGCGATTCGCTCTTACATAATGTGTCCTATGTGCATTTTTATTAAGCGACAGGGTAGAATTTGCTCTTAACGATTCGCTATTCGTAGGGTACCCAAGCGAATCCGGTAACCTTGGTATAGACAAGATTAGCGTACTAGATATGTAGGTTATCTAGTATCTTACGTTACGCAGGTCTCGGTTTCACTATCTTACGTTACGCAGGTCTCGGTTTCACTAAACTATATAATGATGTATTCTATTAGCCATTGAGATACAACAACTATCAATTATACTAACATAATTTGTCACATAGAAAGACTCGACTCTCATTTGGTAATCGCTCAGCTTTGCAAAACATCACATGCCTTCTCTTTTCTGCTGAAAATGCTAGATGTTTCTCTCTTTGATACTGACAGACAATAGTCAGCTAGACAGCTACTAACAGACTCCTTTATAAGGATGATCAACTTCGACGTATGATTTTGTTGTATCCTAGATAAACCAATCTGCCTGATCTACATGAAATCACAATAGTATACAGAGTCAGGCCACGCCACTTGTCTGGTAAGAGTCAGGCCTGTATGTTCTAGAGATAGCATATATTTTGATGATTAGAAGCATCATCATAACTTGTGCTCCATCTTATGTTATATTCGCCTTTTAATTTGGCAGATATCTTTGATTGCTATTTTAGCATATATAGTATTACAACATTTTTTAAGAAACAATATGAGAAATGGGTGTTTTGATATCAAACATGACAAATATGAAATACCTATACATACATTTAAAGAGCTTAATGTTCCATCTCAGTCAAAATAGGATAATGGTATAATACTAATGGGTTGGAGGTAGTAGTATATTATTGGTATTCTTCAAGATTAGGCTATTTTAAGGTCCTGTAAAACCTTCATAAGGAAACTTATGATTGTTAGGATTTTCCAGGTGAGGACTTTGGTTAAGAAGAGCTTCAAAGCTGCTCTTGATGAAAATGACATTCTTATTTCACCAGCTGCACCATCTGCCGCTTACAAAATTGGTATGGCTACGGTATTTCTGTGCATTGTCTTGTTCAAGGGAATGCATTGTTCTCTTTCATGATCCGAGAATTGCATCTGACTTCTCCAGGTGAAAAGAAGAATAATCCATTAGCAATGTATGCTGGTGACATAATGACGGTAAGGGTTTATCCATTTCTGTATGTAAACTTCCTTGTTATGAAATATTGAAATTTGGTTTTGATGTCTTGTACTTCTTAAAGAGTAAAAAAAACGCTTGTTGTCTTTCTTCAGCGCGGTTCTCTACCATTTCAAATTCTTAAATCCCAATTTTTCCTCTTTGTTGTATTCACTGTTCCAAGTAAATAAGTAGAGTTACAGCTTTGTGCAATCTTTACCTAAACACACAGCTTTTTTCTCCAGGTCAATGTTAATTTGGCTGGTTTGCCTGCATTAGTCTTGCCATGTGGTTTCTGTCCTGACGGTCTTCCTATCGGTCTACAGATGATTGGTGCTGCATATGATGATGTATTGATTGCAATTTCTTCTGAGAGCACGTGGCATTATATTTAGTTATAACTTTACAAGGCTAGTTTTTAATTTCAACCAGTCCATTTCCTGCGAGTCTGCTTATGAAATCTAAACTATTTTAAGAATCGTGCGTTTTGCTACAAGTAAGAAACTCCTGGGCAAACTTGGGTTCCTCTATCATGTCTTCCCCACTACATTTCCTTCCATTACTTCTCAATGGACTAGATTATATTCCAAGATGTTCTAACAGCCCTAATTTTATCCTGGAAAGTAATTGTTTAATGAGGTAGAGAGTGAATATATTTTAAAATATTTCTATTAAAGGAAATGAAAGAAATGGTGACGATTCAAACTCCCTCATGAGAGGAACTTTGTATATTTTGCTAAATAGGAATATCAACTAAAATACTCCCTCATTTCATATTGCTTTTTCCCATTTATTCTTTTTGGTCAGTTTCATTGATTATTTCCATTTTCTCTTTTTGGTCTTTTAATTCTCTTTCGTGCAAGAGGCTCACCTACTGTTTCTCCTCATTACCATCGTTGTTTAATGTTTTTCTCTAAGTAATGTACCATCGTGGAGGTGGAAGAAATCAAACAAGTAGAGGGAGTATTTTAGTGGGAGTATTTTTCCTCTACAAGTTTTTCCTATTTGATTTTTAATGTTAAAGATTCAACTTTGATCATGAATATGTTGAAATACATTACTCCCTCCAACTCAGATTAAACTTCATACCTCCCTATCTTGGAGAACTTAGATTAAACTTCATACCCATTTTTGGACACCTTTTCACTTGCCATTTAAATGAAAAAGGTTCAATTACAAATTTCTGAAGTCTGGTTTATCCAAACAACTGTTTTCAGATTATCTTTTTAAAGAAGTTATGACTATATATTGTGTTAAATAGGTGTTAAAGTTGACTGTCAAAGACAAGGGGGCAAGATAAATGGGATGGCGCTAGTACCAATATACATTTCGTTTTGGACCATCACTTGCAACATTAGTTTTTTTTTTTGGGATTTTTCTCAATGGTAACCCTTAACTTTTTCATTTTCTCAATGGTATCCCTCTTCTTTTGAAAAAAATCTTTTAACGAGCCATAACACTTGGCGTCTTGGCTACAAGTTTAGAACTGTAATTTTGTTTTCCTAGTTGATCTTTACATGATCTTCGATTTAAAAAAAAATCATTGTTTTTGAACTCGCAGTGGAGAAGTTATAGTCACCTCAAAGTTTTTGAATGGAATAAACTTTGACTGACCATAACTCCCATCTATGAGCTCAAAAAGCGTTGATTTTTTTTTCCAAATACATTGTCTCTGCGAGAACTTAGGTTTGAAAAAAAAAAAATTTACCCTTTTTTGAACTCGTAACCAATTGTTATGGCTAGTTAAATATTTTTTCCCGAAGAAAGAGGGGTACCATTGAGAAAAAGAAAAAGTTGAGGGTTACAATTAAGAAAATCCTTTCAAAGATATGGATCAGAGTTCATCTACCGCTAATTATAACCAAAATTTGTATTATGAATGGAACAAAAGGGAATATGGGTTGTTCCTCAATGAAGCTGGGGAAGTGGGGCCAACCATTGTCTGTCTTAGAGATGTTCTGTCATTTAAAATATGTTGTCCTCATTTCTCTTATTTATCCTTTGTTACTTACAAAGCTTTATAGCCATTGTTTGTGTTTGAGTGGTGGTGGTGGTTATGTTACTAATGCACTCCTTCCATTTTCATATTTTCATCCGAGTCTTTCATTTTCTGACAAATTTTTGATACCTTTTAACCAAACCAAGATGTCCTTGCAACTTTATGTTAATTACCAAAAAATACCATAACCCCTTTTCTTCCATTACCCCTCTCTTCCCTCGACAACTTAGCTCCCCACAACCTCCACTATCTGGCCACTGTCCCACCACTAGCTGAATACCCCATAAAACCCACCATATCCCTAGAACTGATCTAAGTTCAACAAACATTCCTCCATCGACACCCTCTTCGGCCAATCATTTCCTCTATCTCCCTGACGTCATCCTTGTGCTGTCTTACCTCATCCACTCGTCTCTTCAGCCACACGCATCCTCATCCCGCATTGTGGTGGTTTCTTGTGATGGTTGTGGTTTGGCGATAGTGTGTTTTGGTGGTGGTTTTGTGTGGTGGTTGTGTAGTCCCGTTGATTTAGTGGTCGATTGGTCATGGAGTTGTGTTTTATGTGGTGTTTGTGGACTGATGTGGTGGTTGTGGCTGGTGTGGTAGTCGCGACGGTGGCATTTATATGGTGGTCATTGGGTGGTGGGGG
The DNA here is from genome assembly GCA_028566215.1 of Silene coronaria. Taxonomy (NCBI): domain Eukaryota; kingdom Viridiplantae; phylum Streptophyta; class Magnoliopsida; order Caryophyllales; family Caryophyllaceae; genus Silene; species Silene coronaria. Next base: position 10,507 of record JAOWBH010160058.1, read on the forward strand.
TATTTGTGTTGGTCTTAGGTTGGCTGGTGGTTGATGTGATGTTAATGAGGAAGGAGAGTGGATCGTGGGGGTGGCTGGGTTGGCGATAGGGGAGGGCAGGGTGGGTTTGAGTTTGTGGTCTTTTTCTCGTCTATCACATTAATGTTCATGATTCACTATTTGGTAGAAATCAGGCCTCCAAAATTAGTGGCCCATTTTATGCTATAGTTTGTTTTTGTTATTCCTTTTAACAACATGGAACGACTTCGTGTGACTGTCTCTCTTAAACTTAAGTGTATAAATAGCTACTCATGACTCAACCATGTGTTGGGCAACATCATTGCATAAATGCGGGAATCACTTGTTGGACAATATAACTACATAAAGTTGATCATATGAATTGATAACTACATAAGTTTATGAATCGATAACTTGTAACATAAGAAGAAATATGCTTTACATTGGTATAACGCTATGATACCTGATTCGGAGTTCGAACCCCCGTTTTCCAAACCGGGTTCGCCGGACCCGAACTTGGGTCGTTCGCGAGCCAGGTTGCCGGAATTCGCGACCCAGGATGGTTTGAAGCACGAACTTAGAGAGCCTTGCCGAAGGAGCTAGTATGGTGGGTCGGTGGCTGAAGGTGAATGGGAGATGAAAGGGAGAAAAGGTGCTTATTATTTTATTGGGAGGCTTTAAAAAAGCCGATGGTAAAATGGGTAGGTAGGGTTTAAAAGAAATGACATTTTTGTTCTCTTATTAGAGTGGCGTCTGACTAGTGACTACTAGACCTGGCAAAATCAACCCGACCCGAGACCCGAAATTGACCCGAATAATAACACCCGAATGTGACCCGAAACCCGAAATGACCCGACCCGACCCGA
>JAOWBH010160068.1:0-20028 GCA_028566215.1 Silene coronaria
GTTTTTTGTGAGGGGAAACGGTATCCGTCTCTTACAAGAGACGGATACCTCCCGTCACAAGTAAGAATTTGTGTTGAGAGTGTCATGTATTAGGACTATATATGCTTTATGGTTCATCCTCTTTTCTTTCTTTTTTTATTCTCGGGTTTTTCTTTTACGATTTATTTGTCGATAAATATCTTCTCTGACTCAGGAAGTGTGATAACTGATAAACCTTTAATTGTCATCAGGTAATAGAGTCTAGGTTTTAGTAAAATAAAAAGCTTATACAAACCCGAAATTAACAAATTTACTTTTTGAATATTTTTCAAAAAACTTGACTGTTAGCTCATAATCGCATAATAGCGTACTTGTCCCATCAAATATTCAAATTCATTCCTCCAAATGAAACTGCTATCCGGAATGAGGATATTGTGGACAGCTTATCAAGAACATCGGTTCGTAAAAGAACTTATAGAGATGGTTGTATGACTTGTATCCACACAACAATCCCCTATTTCATGTTATGTTATTCATTTAATTAACAATATTCCCTGATAAAATCACTGTATGTTCAATTGACCATACAACATTCTGACAAACAATTAAGTTCAAAGTCGATCTTAGTTCTTAAATATGGAACATTCTATGTACATTAATGACTCAGGCCAGCAGGAAATGGTGAGCCTTGAGACGAGCCTATTTCACACTACAAGCAAAACAGGTTAATACAACAGACATCCTAACTAAGCTAGCTTCAGAGACGCGTCATTTCCTCCGTACAGGTAGCTTGTAAACTACCTCTGGCATTACCTGCAGCCAACATCAACTTTATTCATGAGTTGAATATCTAACCAAAATTTAAAGAAGGGGGGAAAGATAGTGAAATCAGAACTGTACTATCCAAACACACAACTTTATAATTCACTCATTTGGATTTTGGAGGAATGTATTCGAATATTTGATGAGAAAACATCAAAATGTCCTAAACATTAAGTAATGAAACAAATAATCTGAAGCTTAAGATGCAATATTAGACAAAAGAGAGGTGAAAATTGAAACAGAAAGATCAAATGAAATGGAATGCTGACCTTCGTTTTGACCTTGTACTTCTAGTCGTGACAGATGCTGAACTAACAGCATTTTGATCTTTCCGTCTCGGTTTACTGGCTCTGGATTTTGACTTATCTGACAAAACAAGGAAGTGTTAGCCGTGCAAGTAGCAGTATGGTGATACGACTCATAAGATTGTAATACAATTTACCAGCTCTTGGGATAACTGCTGGTGACTGGACTTCATCACCACTAGCTTGCTTATGTGTCCCTTCACTTGTTAAAGTGGAATGATCCTCCGTCTCATCACCACTAGCTCGCTCCTGTGTCACTTCACTTGATAAAGTGGAATGATCCTCCGTCTCATCACCTTTTGATTCAGCAACATTTTTCACACAAGATTCTTGAGTAGAAAGATCGCTCGACTCACCATCTATTTTGTCTAAAAGAGAAAGACATGTTAGAAAATTTTCCAAATTACTAATACTATGAGCATGGAAGTACAGGGCAGGAAGTGTGATTCACAGGCATAAAATTAAAAGGACAGTTCCATGTTCCGTAATAGTGTGTACTCAAGTGAGGCAGACAGGGAAGAACTTAGGTAAATGATGCAACAAATGTGGTTTCAATACCCTTGAATGCTATGCTCGTCAAATTAGTACTCCAGTTGAACTGATAACTGAGCATGGACAAGGAAATGACAGATTTAATAAATTCAGCACTGCCATGTTGAAATATAACCACAGAATACCAAGCACATGACATTGATCATAGCATGGTGCTACTGCTTCATCAGCAAACATCTATACTCATATTTGGGATGGAAATGGCGAATATTGTAAGGAGGCTTATGATCACAATATTATGAAAATAGGAGTTGACATTGCAGACAGGGATGCGCAAATTTATGTGCCATTTCCCGCAAAATTGTGTTGTTGATAACTGCAAAGGTACTCGTTCACTCACTTATTAGATTTGGCTAAAAAGCAACAAAATGCAAAGACTACAGCTGCCCAGGGTATACAAAGAATACCTTTGTTTATTGAATCATCTGTTTTTTCGTTCTTAACCTTGTCGGCAACTATAAACCCTTCTAAGCTGCCCATTTTGTTTCTGTGAGCTTGTGCATTTCTTGCGGTGACTTCCTGCTCCTTCTTCTCCAGGTGAAACTTATTGAGTTTTTCCTCAAATTCTTCAATGGATGATTTGAGATCTGGCTTTGCAAACTTCTTAGCCTGATTTTAGTCCATTTAATGGCATATGCATCAAGAACACAGAAAACAGTTGAATAAAAAAGGCAGCACACAAGCATTTGACACACTAGCGGTACCTTGTTTATTATATTTCTGAAATGGTCCATCACAGAATCCTCACATAAGGCATGTTCATAAGCTTTAAATGACTCTATGAGCTTTTTCATTCCTTTATCAGTGAAGGCCAACTGAGAAAGGCAATATGCGAGACATTCCCACTGAGTGCAATCTGCAGCAAAAGTGTTTCATCATGAAAACCATGCAAGCGGTAAAGGAGAACTGTGATTATAACTAATCTCAAATAAGACAGAATTCACATAAACTTAATGGTCAAGTACATAGTGGAACCTTTTAAAGAAAATTGTGACTGTTAAAATGTTACTTTAGAGTGGCAAAAGATTAAGTGCAACAAATCAGAATCTATTTAATACAGAATGCAAGCCAAAGAGACCAGAATTCATGGCTATCGAAGTACAACATACCAGTGACCCCATTGAACCGGTTGCAAAGCTTTTCAACCAAGCCTTCCATTTGCTTATCCTGACAAAGATTGGAAAGAGAGCATCAAATATACGGGTATATAGACAGAGACATGCATATACTGATTCACAAGATGCAGGCAAAAAAAATATAGCAGCCAAATTAAAAGGAAAGATTGTACCTTCTTAATGGAACCAATCAAAAACTGCATAATGTTGCAGAATGAGTCCTTGCCCAAGTTCTGATTGGAAAGCTTACCAAGAATATCAGGGAGTAGATTATATATAGGATTTGATCCTGAAAACATGACAAAAACCATTTTTTTTAGTTCAAGTAATACCTTTTCCTATTTGGCTTTTACAAAAACCCAAGGAAATGCTTAATTTTATCAACATGAATCATAAAATACCCTTTTTAGATAACTCAGTAAAGAAGAGTTTGGCCAGGTTTGCGATTCTTTCATCGTCATCCTCTATTCTCGCAGCCATTTCATTTATGTGACCCTTGACCTGTTTCACACACATGACCCATCAAAGCTTGCTTTAGCCTTTGAGATACAAATACAAACTAAAAAGTTGATTATTTATAGTCCAGAGTCCATACCTTCATCATGTCATTCAATATCAGATGAGAAAGCACCAAAACAGCATTCTTTCTCACAGATGCTGATGGATCATGCAATCTAGCATACATGTTCTCTGTCCATGGTTCCACCAAGTTGGGAAAGCGAACTGCCAGATCTCCAAGAGCAATAGTGCAATTCGATCGAACAGTTTCTGATGATGCACTCTCCACAACTGTAAAGAGTAGCTGGAGATTGGCTTCACTGTTTAGGCCAAACAAATTGAAGTGTCAGTGAAGTTGTCTATTGTGTAGTAAACAGACAGAAAGCATATGAACACGGCACTCATACACCCCGTTCTTACCAAAAAGCCGCATCAACAATCATAAAACGACATAAAGCAAGCATAGCTGCTGCCTGTAGTTCCGGATTCTACAACAACAACAAAAAACTAGAAACGTCGGCAAAAAGATTTTCAATTGGTAGGAAGCTACACTACCCTCTTAATTAGAGGTAAACAAGGTAATTCGGCAGTTTATTGATTTGACAATTTTATTGCAGAGACGTAAAATTTTGCCAACCTAATTTTTAAACAAAAGAACATCACTTGCTATTATTGCTGTCCACTCTTTCCCTTACTTGTATCACGATTTTTAATTCATTCAAAATCTTAGCAGCAACTACATAATAGAAATTACAGAGGAATCGGGCTTGCCTTTTGCATCAAACTAAAGTTTCTACAAATCTTTGAGAGAAAAGGTGCACAATATCCAAGCAAGTTCTGTTCATGTGAACCACAAGATAATATCTCCTTTTCTGCCCTTTCTGCTAGTGAATCGAGTATTGCATCTTCTGAGGCAGCAACACCAAGTTCAGCATTTATACCACCATCCTATAAATTAGCATTGGTCTGTAAATTAGCAATGATCAACAGAAAACTTGAAGAAATAGAAGTTATATACATCCTACTCAACAATGTTACTCATAAAACACATTCTAAATAAGGCACTAAGAATCTTACAAATCCACAATGTCTAAACCTCACCTTTTCTGCATTAAGTGTTGAACCGGTACCATCAACAATGGTAGAGTCAGATTCCTGTCTATCCTTCTTGGCCTTCTGCTTCTGAATCTTTCTAACACAAGATTCAATATATACTAACTGATGCATGGCAACATGGCTAATGAGAAAGAGATATCTCCCTAGTTTTCCAACTTGAACAGTAGTGGGACCATGATCAGTTCCATCCTCCATTTCATGTTCTAAATCACCAGATTCACCATGACGGAAAACAGAACTTTGATATTTCTTTACAATCCTGGCAGCAAAACTTTCCGGGGCTGGATGAAGAGTGTAGATAGCACCGACTGCTTTATCCGCAGCAGTATACCAGATGTTATCCGGCAACCAAGAACCAGCAATTAGACTCTCTAACGTACTGAAAATACGGCTCCCATTGCTAGCTAGAAGCTTTTTCCTATCTTCTTCAGATAACCTCTGAAGCGCAACACATGCTGTCCTTGCCAGAAGAGGGTCTACTTTTGCCCATCGGCCAAACCCAATATCAATTATGTCCTGTAGATGAGAACTCAGAATTCCACTTGATGACTTTGCCGCCATACAAAGAACAGCTAAGGCGCCACGGCACTGCTCTGCTGTTGTTTTTGGGACATTAAAGCAAAAGAAGTCCCACAGTGCTGAAATCTGAGAGTAAACATGTACATGGAATTTAGATTAGAATTCGAACATGTGAATCAGCCTCGTAATTGTGAGCATGATGATAAGGTTCTAATTTAAATCATCTTGTGTAACATATTATTCAAAGATAAACAGCTCAAGTACCATTCCAGAAGATATATCCCCTTTGAAAACTAAGGCAGCAATTACAGATTCCAAGGCTGCGAGATCTCCGATGTTTGAATCTATGGCAAGAGTCAACAGATTTTTAGCAGTTTCCAGTGTGTTTCTGGTGATGTATATTGTAATGAAAGCATTCTCCACAGCTTCATAGATGGACTTATCCTGAGAAAATACCTGAAAAGCAGAAAAATAAAAATTGGATTGCTTAATCTATGAGCTAAGACATGTTGTATTTCTATGTGATATAATATATGTGATATAATATAAAAACGTACTAGCGGCAGCATTTTACGTAGACAGGATTCCGATCCATCAATCTGAAACTGTCTGCACCTCATAAGTAACAGTATCGTGTTTTCCACGTCTGCAGCTGAAGACGAAGCCATTAGTTGAACCAGGGTCGGCATGGTAGCTGATATGCACTTGGAAAAGGTCAAGCCGGCTTCAAGAGAAGCAACTAGAGCCCTGGTTTGCTCCAAATTGCCAACATCTGGAACAGAATCATCCTTATCTTTCTCCACCTGAGACAAGTAGCTATCAGTTAAGCTATTAGGCTGGTCTTCAACCCTGACTTCAGAAACTGCTTGATCAATGACCCCATCCCCATCAGAAATTTGATTCTCAGAATTAATCTGATCAATTTCCCCATCTCCAGTAGAAGTGCCATCCTCAGAATTCAAATGATCAACTTCCCCGTTTTCTGCATGTACTTCTGGCTGAAGAGAACTCAACTTCTTCTTGTATTGGTCCAGTGTTGCTTCAAAAGATGCTACCCGTAGTTGAGGCCCAAAAGGATTATGCTGCAACATTACAATAAGCAGATTTAAAGCAGCTTTTCTGACAATTGTAGCCTTGTCTTCCAACCTCCCAGCAGCAACTGCTGCCAATTCATTCCACAGACCAATTGAAACTAAATGTTCTTCACACAGTTCAGACCACACCTGAAGCACCTTACTTCTTGTATAAGCAGACACGTCACGACAACGCTCCATCAATATTTCCAGCATAGCCTGCTTTGTTCTCAACCGAGAAGACTTTGAGCTCACATCAACGTCATCATTAAATGCCTTAGAAACCAATTTCCCCAGCACTGCCACGAGTGAGTTCCTAATCTTGTAAGATTCCCCGCCAAAATGCGGGACTAGAAGGCCAATATTGGTGGATACTAACTTAGGCAACCTCTCGGAGAGCTCGACTAGAAAGCGCCCTATGTTTTCAGCGCCTGCAGTGTCCTTGGTGTAGTCCTTTGGATTCGTTCTTCCGATCTCTCTTATAAGCGATATTGCCAAGCTACCATCAGCAAATTTATTCTTAGCCCCAGCCACTGCATCAGCCATCGAAGTGACAACAAAATCATACTTGTGGAGCATATGCATGATTGAGGCAGACGATTGTGCTAAGTAGTGATACTTGGTAGCACAAGTCCCAATAATGCGACATAAAGCATCCTTTGCATCAGAATCTTTCAATACTGCGGCATTCTCAAACAACAGAAATGCATTCCTAAACATGAGAAATTAGATAGTGTCATAGATATTACTAAAAATAGAACTGCAAAATGAAATCATTTACTGTCATCAATAACTCACTTGGTAAGGAAAGACAAGTAATTCTCATCCGGATCTGAGGATCCAAATAGCAATGACAGGTTGATCTCTAGTGAATTCGCAATCAAATTCAGGATCCGACCTCGTTGTCCTTCCCAATTCCATGCATTAACCGTTATTTTCTTGCGACTGTTAGCTGCCGGCTAAGTCACACGAGAAAATTGAAAACATTCATCATGAAATGCAAAGGCCACATTACCACGACCATAAACTACAAAATACATCTTCCTAGATTCAAGGGCATAGTAATCTATTCTAAATATAGTAGGCACATTTCCCAAGAAATTGCTTCCAGATAGTTTCCTAAGCTCTAACCACAGGCCAAATGACTCCTTAAGGTCCAATTCAGCAGGCCGAACTACAATGAATCCAATTATAATTTCTAAAACTGACCATAACCTACATGTTAACCAAGAATTTTCTTGTACAATTAGAACAAAAACTCACATTTCAAGAACTTGATTCCAGCATAGAAAGTTAAAAACACAAACTATCATCGATGTGCATTACAAAAGTCACCACTGCTTGGACATTACACTCATTTAAAGCTTCAAAGTTTGTATTATTAGAATGAATCATAGCACACTCAAAATGGTACAAAATATGAGACACTCAGTTGGTCAAATTCATAAAAACTCTAATAACTCATGTGCTTGGTTTCTCGATTGCAACGTGTGACAAACTAAAGATTTGAATTTCCTTCAAATATAAATAAAAAGTTCTATGTAGACCATAAAAGAGAGCCAAATATTGCAGCATATCTAGGATAACAACTCAATTTCAACATGACTGGGGAAGATTTGCAAAGAATCTACCTGAAGGCACATAATTCGCAAAATACACCATAACAAAACTAAGTTCCGGAATGAGTTGGGTTTGTCGACATTAATCATATTTGTGTTATCAACCATCAATGGAGAGAATCTGATAGACAAGTCAATCAGGCTTGATTTTGATATAATAAAACTCGTAAAAGAAACCTAATTTGTACATAGACTACTAAAATCAGCATTTCCCAAGTTAAATAAACATCTAGAGCTTAAATCTTAACAAACATCGAAAAAGGGGCTTACTTTAGCTGCATTGCTAGAACTGATATTGGATTCCTCCGTGAGCACGACATGAATGAGGAAAAACGTATAGATTTTAAAAGCATTACGATGCGACGCCACCCGTTCAAGCATCGCAGAGTTATTATTACCATCACCGTCATCATCACCATCATCATCATCGTGAGGAGAATGCGAAGTACGAGAAAGCGAATCAACATTCGGAAGAAGAACACTGAAATTAGATCGAAGACTTTCGACAAGATTAAACTTACAAGCTGGAGTAAGAGAAGTAAAACACTTGACTAACGAATAAACTCGATCGAAAACCTCTTGTTCTTCGATGCAGAACAATTCCTTATCAGATAAATCAAACGACACACCTGAAAATTAGGCAAATTGACGGAAATTGCGTTGAGAAATGCGAAATTAGGGTTTAGAAATAGGGGATTAGGAGGAGAAGGAGGAAGATTTATTACCTTTAACGAATTCTTCGAGATCGGAAGGGCGGAGGGAGGAGACAGCGGTAGGATGCAGAACGGTGAGACGGTTATCGTTATCGTTGTCGATATTTTGTTCGAGAGAGGAGAAGGTAGGAGGGAAGACGAAGTGAGGTGCCATTTTTGCAGTGTGTTGTTGAAGAGAGAGGGAGAGAAATTGTTCAAAGTGTGGAGTTGAATTGATTTGTGTGAATTTTGAAATTTTGGGGAGTGAGATTAGGCGGGAATTTAACGGATCTTTTTTCCCCGTTCTGGGTTTTTGGGCTTTTTAAGAGAGAGGCATCCGTGACTGGTAAGTTCGGCTCGTAGGAATGACAATGAGTCGGGTTTATATTGGATGAATCTCGTGAATGCATAATCGTTCTGTACTTTGTCATGTTGAACGTTTATTCTAAATTTGTAATCCATTAAATTTTTTGACTCAATAATTAATTGGAATTACTTTTTCACATACGGATTTACTCTTTCACATACTCTTTTTCATTATGTTTCCATATTATACCATTTTCCTAAACACAATCAAATTAACTCTTATCTATCCAACTTTTATGTAATTGAATCTAATTACTCTAAACACTTGAACTATGGATTATAATTCTTCAATAAGTGAATTAATTTTATTCTTTAACAGTTATTAATAAGCTATATTAAATTATTATGTTAAATTTTTATTGAAATTTGTCCCAATAAGGAGAGGATTTGGAAGGCATGGTGTTTAAATTATTAGGTTAAATCAATAAGGAGAGGATTATAATTCTTCAGTAAGGAGAATTAAGTAGTAAAAAGGAGACTACATATTAAATTCTACAATAAGGAGAGGATTTGGAAGGCATGGTGTTTAGGGTGGCTAATTTAAGTTATTAATTAGCTATATTAAATTAATATGCTGATTGTTTAGGGGACAGATTACATGCTACAGAAAAAACAAATGTACGTATTAATTAAGTAGTAAAACAGACAAAACAATACACATACTTCGTAACTCAAATTAATTAAGGGGCGTTTGGTATGAGGTATGCAAGAAAGGGAAACATTCATAGTCATTCTCTTATCATTTGTTAATGTTCGTTTAGTCAATTTTTTCATTCCCTTTACCCCTTTTTCAGGTTAGTATTACCCCTCATTCCCTTAAATTGATTCCCCTCCTCCTTAGGTATCCCATTCCCTTACCCTTATTACCCCATGACCACCAATTCAACCACCACCACTCACCAGAAAGCAGCACAGTCACACCCACTAAAACAAGTGCTACCACCACAGTCCACCAGTACCGTCGCTGAACTTCCCTTCATCCATCGCTCATTTCCTTCCTGGCGGTAGCCTCCCCTTAGACCACCTTCTTTTCTAAATCATCACCCTCGCCTCTTAATACATATGACCAATCCTATAAAAATCACCACCACGCTTCGAAATCCTCTCCTCCACCCCATGACAATCCTCTTCACCATGCCTCACGCCCTCATCAAACACCCACAATTCCATCCCCTAAATACCTCCCCTCGCTCTAAAAGAACCACCTACTATCTGAAAACAGTCTTGAGTATGAAGCGCATAAAAAGGAGACTCCATATGGCCCATGCTAAATCCAACAAACATCTTACTATATCCTATACAAATTTTTCAACTTTTTTTAAACTTTACCTCTACTCTCATTTCGTACACACGAAAAGAAATTGAAGCTAACTCAACCTCAATCCCAACCACCACATCCCACCCCACAGTGGTCAGGCGCCACCGACTAGCACGAGCAACGAGCACTGTGAAAACCCAACGTGTGTTACTTGGTGGTAATCTACAACAAGAAGTGTCGACTTAAAGTAATGTTGTTTTCACAATCTACCTGATTTTTTTTCATTTGTTGTGTTTAAGATTAAGCATAAGGATTTGTAATTGTATAACAATTACCAATCAAACTATAATTTCGGCATCAACCTAGTCGAGTTCATTCCCAAGATAATATTTAAGCTTGCCCTAACTGACCACTTGTAATGAATCAAAACTAATAGGAAAAGTAGGGTAATTGGCAAATTCGAGTAATCAATTGAAGTAACACATAAAGGGGAAAAAAGGAACGGTAGATTCATTAAATGACGGTGATCGTTGCGGTGGGTGGTGCATGACCAGTATGGACTGGGGCGGGGAGGAGGGAGGTGTGTAGTTTGAGTTATGTTTTATTTTTTTTGCCTATATATGAAATATAAGGTGGACAAAGTAAAAAAAAGACGTAAATTTGGTACAAAATTTAGTAAAATTGTAGAAAATAACATTATGGAAAAAAATCACAAATAGTTATAATAATAATTACTACGACACCCAATTACAATAGCCGTGTAGCACTACACAAATGAATTATTGAAATCATGACTTTCTTAATAAGTTATTACGACACTTAAAAATAAGAACTGATTTAAATAATGCTAAAAATAGAGATGGCCAAAGTAACGGGACAGCCCGACTCGATCCGCCACTCGGGCCCCTTCAGACCTGGCCCATTCAACCTGTCTCTCTAACATAGCCGGGCTTCCCTGTACCAAACCCGACCCGCCTTGGCCCATTTTTTTTTAAATTTATAACTAGGCCCACCAATCTGGGCCCGCCCCATACCTCTCACGAGCCTGGCTCGGGTCACCCCCGCCAACCCGGCCATGCCCGACCCCCATCGGGCCGGTTTAGTTCCTGGCCAAGCGAGCCCGACCCGAGTACACCTCTAAGTAAAAATAAAAAGGGTTTTGAAACGTCATACGCACCTATCCCGTCGGTTCATCACAAGTCACAATTGTGACAACTCCTAAGTGAGACTAGCTTAAAATACCGTGGCACACCGCCATAGTAAAATCCCACGCTAAAATTTCAAAAACTCAAAAAAAAAAAACACACCATAATTACATTTGATTATTCTAATCAAAAGTTTCCGTTAAAATCAAGCATACAAAATCCAACTCATACACACAATCACATCAACCTTCCATAATCACATTTCCTTCACTCTTAACATTCATTATTCATTATTCATTATTCATTATTCATTATTTCATTAAATTCTCCTCACTTTCAACATCTTCATCTTCTCTTTCTTCCCAATTCACAAAATTCCACCAAATTCAATCCAAAAGCATAAAAAAGATCAAAACTTTATACAAAAATCCCAACTTTTTTACAGTTTTAAAAAAAATGGGGTGTTCAGCATCACGATTAGATACCCTAATTGCAAAAGCCATTGAAGATCCTTTAAATTCATCATCAATGGTGCCAAAGACTCGATCTTTATCAACTGCAGCATTAGTTCATCATCCTGCTACTAAAAAGGGTGACACTCATCATCTTGTTTGTTTAACTTCTTCTACTTATGGTTCTCTTCTTGATGTTGCTAATAATATTAATAATAATAATATTAATAATATTAATACTAATAATGTTAATGATAATAAGTGTTCTTTAGTTGAAGATGATGATGATGGTTTAGATAAAGCATCACCTGATTCTGTGATTAATGCTTGGGAATTAATGGAAGGGTTAGAAGATGATGAAATTGATGTTAAAGTTAATAAATTTGATTATGGTAATGATTTTATGCCAAAGAATTTAACTTTATGTGATTTTAATGATGCCCATGAATTGCCCGTTTCCAAATTTGGGTTAAATTTGGTTGATTCTGGTAGTGATTTTGATGATGCCCATAAATTTACAGCTTCGAAATCAGGCATGAATTTTGTTGATTCTAGTTGTGAGTTTAAGGTTAAGTCTTCAAAGTTGTGTGATTTTATTGGTGAACAAAAAGTTTCGTCTTCGAAATTTGGCATGGATTTGGTTGGTTGTGGAGATGTATGTGATTTTGAAGATGTCTCAAAACCGCTCTCGTCGAGATTGGGGTTGGACTTGGTTGATTGTAGTAGTGATTTTAAGTTCATGTCTTCAAATTTATGTTACTTTGAAGATGAACAGAAAACAGCTCCTGCCAGTTTGGGTTACCATTTGTCTAATCCTTTGATGAAAATGAATGATTCCTATGTTTTTGTCGAAATACCGAGTGAAATAGTTGAGGAGAGCATGGGTTTTGAATTTAGTCCTAGTACTAAGCCCTTATGGGAACATTTATCAGAGGAGTCTCTTCTTGCTAAGACGGACTCGTATGGGAGCAATGCTTATGAAAGTGCATTGTCACCTGAGAAATTTGGGTTTGTCGAATCTAGAAATGGGAGTTCTACAACGGGTTCAAGCCCATGGAATTTGAAGAGTAGCCATACGTATTCAAACTCTCCAATGAGGTCGAAATTGTTGCCTAGTGATGATAAAGTTGTGTTATACTTTACTACTTTGAGGGGAATAAGAAAAACCTATGAGGATTGCTCCACTGTTCGAGCGATTCTTAGGGGTTTTCGGGTGGTGGTAGACGAGAGGGACATATCGATGGATTCAAGTTATAGGCAGGAATTACAAAGTAAACTTGTCGGAAAGGCTATGAGCTTGCCACAACTGTTTATCAGAGGGAAGCATATAGGGGGTGCTGACGATGTCAAGTTACTGCATGAAACCGGGGAATTGGAATGTATTCTAGAAGGTTGTCCTACAAAGGATTGTGAGGTATGTGAGAGTTGTGGTGATGCAAGGTTTGTTCCTTGTTCGAATTGCTATGGCAGCCGGAAGGTATATCATGAAGAGGAGGGACGAACATGGAAATGCCCCAAATGCAATGAAAATGGATTGCTTCGCTGCCCTGCTTGTTGCCCGTGAATGGTGATGGAGTCTTTTTCCATGCTCAAAATTTTCATCGACATTCAGTAACAATTTCTTCCTATATCCTAATGCTAAGGTCTTAATTACATTACCTTTTCGTACTCACCTGCCATCTCTTTTGTATTAGAATTAGGTGCATAATTATATGGTTCATTAACTCTTTGAACTAATGAACTTATAAAAGTTGCATTTCTTTTTTAGTATCTCTGATTAGTAAAAGCTGTAAAGAACGTTTACCGGATCTAGTAAAATTATGAACTTCTTGTGATTTTTGAATATCAAAGGCTTTGGTATATCCCGGTATCTCATATTACTAGCTGTGTTTACTGGCTGTTTACCAAAGTCGGATACGGTACTTGTTTTCTAATTTCCTGGTAGATGTGAGCTTAACATTATTAATATGCCTAATTTTCTCATTTTGAAATTAAAGTGACCTAATTATGTCAAAATATTAATGCTGTTGATGTATACTGTATGATTTGCCTGTCCCATTTGATGTATAAGCATTACCATCATGTAACCATCAATTCCTATCTGCCTAGGGTATTTTCATCTCTGAATTAACTCCTACAATTATTTGGAGAAAGACATTTTCGTCAGCTTTATCTTACACTTTGCATTTTATTTCTCCCCTTCTTTCTTCCCTATTCCCCTTTGCTTATTACGGATGTGATATTGCCACGGTAGTCTGTACTCTGTAATCTTCCACAGGTTTTCATGCCTAAATTTTCTTTGGTTAATGATGTGCCAACATGGCAACATGTTTTCGCTGGAATAAGTTAACTGTTCGAGGTAGCTGAACCAAACTTCTTTTGGGCTTGTTATCGTTATCTGGACACTTTCACGAGATGTCGTTGTGAAATTAGATTATTATTATCTAGGTAAGCATATACCAGTTTGAGTTTGGTCAAGTATCATTGGAAATCAGCTTTCTCTTCTTGTAGAAATTTTGTGTAGATCAGATTCTTTGCCCTTCTATAGACAGTGAGGTAATTGTAATTTGCAAGTCTTTTTGCTGATGAGCCACTATTTTTTTTGGTGTTACGGCTGGTTAGGCGAGAGCCTGAATAGTTTAAAGTATGCCTTTCTATCGTTTAACTCTAAATCACCTTAGCGCGCCTAAACAAAAACCAGGAGCCAGAACATCCAAAAACCATGTTTGTGTGTAGAGGTTACTCTGATACGGCTGTAAGTGCCCGACACAACACGATGCGGTTAAACCCTTAGTTTTATCAGGGAAAATAGACTTGGTCCATCTCAATACTTGTTGATGTGATCATGTGCATGAGGTAGTTGGTGGTTGTAGTTGTCCTGTCACATTTAGAATGTGATAGAGATACATGAGTTAGCCAGTGTGATTTAGCTTTAATTAGCCTCACTTGTGAAATTGGATGTGCTGTAGAATGCACATGTTTGTCAAGTTGTGGGTCTTAAAGGACATTGAATGATAGGTACGTATAATCCTTAATGGAAAATGAGTTAGCGCCATCCGGTGACACCCAATTTCGGCGCCACCCTCTCACATGCAATATAAGTGGGGATCCTTAAAATAAAGGTCCCTTTATATGTACCTTATATTTCATGGGTCCTCACTTATTGCATGTGAGAGAGTGACGCCTTATCATTATCTTCTTTAATATGGTCCCAACTCTCTAAGGATATGTGTCAATTCCATTCCAACCCTCAAAAAGGTTAGGGACTTTTGGGGCATGTGGCCAGTACGTCTGAACGTCACCGACCTAAATTTTGTTTCAGTAAATCCGGCTCAAAATTGTTTTAAGCCGCCTCCTAAAAAAACCGTTTTAAGTCCAGGCCTTACAACTTTTCTTTAGTTTTTGCTTATTTAAATCGGTTGTAAATGTCCTCGTAACCAAGAATTAACGCGTGCCAATTTAACCGATAATCACTAAAAACTACAATTAAAACAAACGAATAAACTGTCGAATTGCTTGTGATAATCAAATCATAATATTGTTGCCAAATTACATCAAGTCAGGTGCAACATCTACTAGTCAAAACATGGAAGTTGTATTATATGACAAAAATGATGCTTAAGTTAGTTACTACGAGCCACAGCTGCAGCGATTCCTCCGACTAAAAGTCCCAATGCAGTAGCTGTAATGCCGATTCCAATGACGCCATCTGCATTTAGGAATTTACCTTTTAGACAGCAGCCTCTTAGAAGCTAGTATGATATATTGTTTTTGGAGCTTTGAAACGATATAGTCGACGTTTATATATTCCTTACCTTTAGCAATGCGATCTTCCACATTTTTCTTCAGGGTTAGAGCTTGTTGCCAATCTGGTGCAATCTAAGAAAAGAACCCACAAAAAAGTTTTGTAAGATTACATGATTCTGCATGTTACAGCATTTCCTGCATAAGAAACTGATAACCATAGATAACGGTATATAATAGGGATATGGTGGAACAACACTTTTGTACCATACATAGACCACAGAGTCAGAAATCTACCTCCAGACATTGTTCCACAAGTAGCCTACTCCGTGCAAAATCTCCGCTCCTAAAATATCCGACACCAAGCAGATAAATCTTCTCTCTTCTTTGCACAGAGTTGCTTGGAGTTTTGGCAAGCGATGCTGTCACAAGAAACATAATAAATGTCACAATTGACAAGTTCTAATGTCCATTTTGCAAGCGAATTGGAGGAAGAGTATCCATAGAAATGAGTCACAAATGGCCACACTACTACAACACTATCCGAGTGCCTCAAGAGCTTGGCGGGATGGGGTGCGTCAATGTATTCAGCTTTACCCACGTAGTAACAGAGTAAACAGACTAACAGGACATTGTTTCTGGATGAACCAAAATGAAAATTGTGTCGAATATTGCATGAGATAACTGCTACATCACAAATGAGTAAATGACCAACGAAACAAAGATTGAATACAAAGCAACTGTAGTTTATCTTTCACCATTTTACTTATTTCTCTTAAAATGAAAACTGCTGCATCAAATTGTGCGAGAACTTCACATAACAAACACATAAAGCAGAGAAAGCTCATACGCAGTGAAGGTCTGTTTAGGTATTACAGAAAATGTCGAGCCTGCTTAATGTATCATAATTCGTAATTAACGGTGGGTAATAAGGACTGGAGGAGTGGTGAACCCTTTTAGAATGAAAACACCAAAAAATATCCCATGATGGTGCTAGAAAATTGACAGAAATATAGCTTCAAAGAAACAATAATGATCATATTATAAGAAACCACAGCAGCGGAGATGATTGACGTACCTTCAACCATAGCTATCCCTCGCTGCACATCCTGGCTACGCTTAGAATGGACGAGGGCCCATGATAGCCTCGTGAGACTGTCACCTTTTTCTTCTTCTGAAACATCATTTGCAGCAGCAGCAACAGCCACCTCTTCTTCAATGCTCTGGCAATAAGTTAACAGATTTTGTAAGCTATTTAAACATTCCTCTTTGGCATAAATTTTCTAATACAATTTAGAAGGCTCAATCAGCTAGACGAGAGCTCGAATTCCTCAGCAACGAACAAAAGCGGGTGATGTTTTTCTTCATTGTGCACCACGTTTAAGCTGCAGGCCAGGTTCTATAAAAGGTCTGCACAACAACGATGCGATGACCTTATTGACTATCTCCATTAACTTGGTCCGGTAAATAGTCCCCTACATTATTAGCAAAGTCGAGGTGGTACTCATGACACGGGTTCAAATCCCTTAACATGTTGCCCTTGTAGCTCCTTGACACCAAACAAAAAGTTACAATTCAAACGAAACTCGGCATTATATATATCAGATAAACAACGTTTATCAGCCTCAAATACTAGCATTAAAACGGAACATTGTTACGCACATATATCCAATTCAAAATCATCATCGCCATTCACAAAAATAGATAGTGAGACAGAAAGCATACTGCAATGACATTGGGGTCGCACCAAGGGATTTGATCGCCGCCAGCGAAGAAATTGCCGATGGTGTCGAAGAATTTGCCTATCTTAGCTTCCATTATTTGTGCCCTAATTTGCGAAAATTAGGAAATTGTTTGTGATCAACTATCACGGATTCACGGTTTCAAAAGTAGAAGAATTGGGAGCTTGTTGGCTTATATAGGTTTCGGTGGTTTGGACTAATTCCATTTTTTTTGCACGGTAATTCTCCTATAGGAACGTCCGATAATAAGACTGACCCAATAGCACAATAAGTAACTTATCAATATAAATCATTAAATTATCAAAATTGTTGTGAAATAAAGGAAGGAGAGAATTGTAGAGAGAATATAGAGAGAGACAGAACCGTATCTTATTACTTTACAAGGGAATATATATACACATACAATGGGGGTGGAGTTTCCATAATATAACACACTCTAAAATATTCTAAGATATGGACATCCATATAATAATATTTCATAACATCTTTGGCTTTCTTTTGTTTTTACTCCAATTACATCAATAAAAAAAAAAAGAACCTCAGTCCTCTGTGATGAATGTGGATCCAATCTTCTACAGACAACCCGAATGAAATTTTGGTAATAATTCTGATTTTGCATGTTTCCGTAGCGACTTTTATGATTTCGCTACGCTCATGAAATCAAATAATTCTTGCATATATATCTTGGGGTATCCCTAGGGGTGTTATAACTAAATTGAAAAACCGTGCATTTTTTAGGGTTGTTTAATCGAACTGTGTAGACAAAGAGGTTTGGTGAACCGAACGGTTAAATATGTCGCATGAACGGTTCGGTTTACGTCCGCTATTTTAGAAAACCAATTAACCGCGAACCGAACCGTTTGACTAAAAATTATGCAAAAATGAAAATATAAAATTTGTTCTCATGTTTCATTTTCTAAGAGCATTGAAATTCAAAAAGTCATAAATTAATAAATAATAAAGTATATCTATTTAATTTTATGCTTAGGTATAATATATATTGAAAATTTAATTAAATTACATAAAAAAAATAAACGAAAATTGAAAAAAAAAAAAAGTAGACGTAGAACGATTATCAGTTAACCGTTGACCGAACCGCTAATAAAGTATATCTATTTAATTTTATGTAATTTACAAGTAAATGTTTTTCAACCTCCAAAGTCCCTTGTGTGCAGAGAGCGACAAGGATAGAGTCAGTAATGCTTAGAGGCAGCTGGGGTTTGTGAGGTATGAAATCGCTAATTTCTAGCAAGCGACAGAGTGACCCGCCTACGGCCTACCTCTAAAGTAGACCGTGTAAAACCAAATCAATTGCTGTGAAAGTGACTGGTGAATTGTGCAACTTTTGATGATTATAATGCATGTCATTTATACGACTACTTAACAACAATCCCTATCAAAACCCAAATGACCCGACGGAGGGAGTATTTAAGTGCTCTTTCACATGATTTATATGTACTGTTATGCATGTGCCATTTCTTTCAAGATGCTTGAACTAAAATTGACAACATTCTAAGTTGCCTGATGCACTACTATTTCCTCTGTTGTTAGATGTATCAGTCACCTATTTTGTGTATTTTGACAAAGGTTGACACGGCAGCGTTTAGTATCAGCCTGCTAATAATATGATATGGCCATTCACCCTGAACCGAATCCATTACCATTACCATTACCATCTGCATCTACAAGAGAGGAAATCAAAGTGCTGATAATTATTACCGTAAGTTAACGTAAAGGCCTTTGCGCGCGGTAAGACAACTAGTAGATGCTAAAAAGCACTTCAAATAGTCTTCCATTATTGCATGCGATTGGAAATTCTGACATCCAAAATACAAAGTTTGCTCATTTTAGCATACGTTTGGCAACAAGTGCGAAATGCGATAGCTTCACAAAAGAGAGGAAAGATTTCGGCTTGGTCGACTGAATCACTTTGTTCTCCCAACTTTTCATGGGAGTAAACTTGACACCAAACATGCGATTTGCACTACCCGTGCTTGTATGGAAAGATTTCAGCTTGGTCGACTGAATCACTTTGTTCTCCCAACTTTTCGTGGGAGTGAACTTGACACCAAACATGCGATTTGCACTACCCGTGCTTGTATGGAATGATCGCACGCCAGGCTCAAAACATCTGGAAGATAAAAGGGGAAACCCCAGGGGTTGATGTTTCTCCCCTTTCTTTGATAGGTTTGAAGTTTTAGCTGTCTGCAAAAATAAAATAAATAGCAACAATGAAGAAATCCCAACGCTATTGTCATATCAGCAAAATTTCAAATTAAACATCAACAGGACAAACTACTGCTGTAAAAGACTCGATAGTTAACATTTTTGATTATGATGATCTTAATACATTAGTATGAACCTATGTGGTGTACACTGTCAGGTTATTCTGATTTTACAATCATATACATAGAAAAAATGACGATCCTTTTTTTCAACGAAAGCAACAATAAAAGGAGTCAGTTAACGAGTCATTTCAGGTTAGGTTTGGGCTCCTGCTTAAGAGGATATGACCAACAAGTTTTGACATTGTTAGGTTGGACACTTGGACATGTCAGGTTTATGGGTGAGGTCGAGTTTTGACATGTCTATACTATAAAACATAAGGAGTATTAATTAACTAACATATGTATGAATCTTTAGAATAATGTGCATACTTTCTTTAATTCCACAACTTTTAAAAACCGACCCACGGGCAGATGCTATTAGGGCAAACGACATTACATAAAACAGAGTCGCAGCAACCAATTTATCGAGGGAAAGGTCATTCATCTGATTTTCATTCACTAGTGGGTGAGAAGTGATGACACACTTGGAACAAACAAAAACTAACCTCAATAGAGTCGTGCAAAGCTGACAGTGATGATAACTTTTTTTCAATAGTTGTGGTCAGACGAGCTGCAAAGGGAAAGAACAGGAAAGTTTACGTCAATGCCCCCTCCCACCTCTACTCTCCCAAAAGGAAAAATGATATAATATCTGTTATCACACACCCTCCATTCATATCCAAACAAGCCATTAACTTTTTTGA
>JAOWBH010160069.1:0-11369 GCA_028566215.1 Silene coronaria
CCCTTCTAGAGTCGCAGCACTCGGCCGAGTGAAACAGAAATTCGACCGAATTGAGGCAACTCGGCCGAGTGCCGAGTCAACTCGACCGAGTGCCCCTGAGAATCCGTAAATTCTAAAACTCTTATAAATACATACAAACCCTTACTTTCTTATATCATTCGACTTTTTCCTCTTCTAAACTTTCTACAAACTCTTTCTCTTCAATTCCTTGGAGTTCCTTTGTGCCATTGAGGGTTAGATTCACTGATTTCCTTCCGATCTTCCTTCCTTTCTTCTCATTCACTAATTCGAAAAGGTAAGCATTATTGCTTCTTTGTTTGATTATTTCCTTATAGTAATCAGTTTATGCTTTCCCATAGATTGTTAGGGTTTGATTAGGATGGTAGAATTCATTATTCCCTTTCCTTGACTTATTGGTAGTTGAGTAATCGCCCTTAGTTGTGACTATAATAGCGATTTTATACTGGAAACTTAGGGTTTATTGTGCTAGTTCAACCTTGAAGGTATAAACCCGTATCATGCTATGGAATTTTCGCAACCCGTGTTGGTCATGACCGACTTAGTATTGTTATTTGACCTCAGTTAATGCCTTGACCCGGTGTAAATTGTTAGATAGTGTATGAGAGACCGTCGCGGGTTACCATTACCTTGATTATACTTGTTCTTATTTAGGGATTGTTGGAATTTCTTGTTAATTTGCAGAATGCCACGGGTTCAGAGAGGGTCGACCAGAAGGAGCCGAGCCAATCCGAACCTTGAGCGTGGGGAACCTAGTAATGTACCTGTGGTACCGCCACTTGAGGCTTATCCTCAAGTAGTCTTTAGAAGCCATACTCAGAGGAACCATTTCATAGCATTATTGAGTGTGCCTAAAAAACCGACTCGGTGTGTTAATCACGCCATCCTTTGGAAATTGGATATTGGGAGGGATGTTAGTCATATCATTGAGATACTAGGTTTGGAGGGTCTGTTCATGTTGTGTAAGAAATATTCGGATTTCTTGACGTTGGAGTTTCCGAGTGCCTTCAAGTATAGGAAGGAAGAGGGAAGGGTGAGTTTCCGGCTTCTTAACCGGGATTTGATTTGACCATGGTCCGGTTTGGTGGGTACCTTAGACTGGAGAGGCCTAGACCGGAATACTTGACGACAGTTACGGGTATGGGTGGAGCAGCGGAGTTTATGCCTCTGATCACTGAGAGGCTAACCAACTCCAGTTCTATGTTAATTAAAGACGTTCAACATGTTGTTCTTCGAGTCGCCCTTAGGTTGTTCACTTGTCTTCTCTACGGGAGGGAGGATGTAAGCAATCCCAACTCGACGATGGTGACCCTATTGGTCTCCTATCTTAACCCTTATCGGAGAGCCCCGGTCTATTTTAGCGCTCCGGCCATCGTTTGTGACGCTCTGAGTCATATGGCTAGGATGTAGCACCATATCCTTTCTTGCGGGGCCATAGTGACCCGTCTAGCCCAGCAATTGGCCGACCTTGAGCCTGACGCCAGTCTTCAGGATATGTCTGGTGGTGTCCCCACCCTTGACCGCGAATACCTTATCACCAACAACTAGTTGGTGGAGTTGTCTGAATGAAAGTTGGCTTGGAAAGTTAGGGGGCTTAGTTATATGATACTGCCTAACCCGTAGGCCATTCCTGAGATTGATCACTTGTCCCAGGCTGAGGATGGGGAGGAGGGACCACCCGCACAGTACTTGATCCGAGAGGAGTTCCTCCACCCACTCTCTGAGTTTGGCCCGATTGCTGGACAGCGTGTCCAACCCACTGCGATGTTGCGGGGATCTCGGGGAGTTCGTGAGACCCGAGAGCCTGCGTCAGGGTCATCCCTTATTCAAGAGAGCTACCCATTCGACCCTTATCAGCAGCAGCAGCTCTCGTACTACCCATATGCATCGTATCCGACAGCCCATGATCCCCGGATGTAGATCAGTGAGCTCACAGAGAGGTTGAGCAACACTCTCATGATGAGGAACCTTCAGGAGTGCGAAACCCACTTGGTGGACCGGTCTGGGCGACGACAGTGGAGTGTTCGAGGCTTACTGGACGACCCGGGAAGCTTGGAACGCGATTCAGCCCAGCTACGAGAGCATCACCGGCCCATGGGATGGAAAATGGGGGAGCCAGCTGGACGAGCAAGGCCGATGAGTGCATGGTGATTATGGTGATGGAGCGGACACTTCCGGGGCAGCAGCAGATGATATGGAGGATGATGGCGGAGACGGCCAGTGTGCTCCGATTGATGATGATCATTCTCTTATGAGATGTTATTTTATTTGGATATTTGATTGGTATTGATGTTGTTAAACTTTTAATTCATTGGTTGTGTACGACCATAAGGTCGGAGTATGTTTGTGAATATTTGGCTATTTACGTGCTTTTTATTTTGAATTATTTGCGGACATTGGTCGTGAACAGGTTGCTGGTTATGGTTAAGTATACAGGCTTTGTGAATGATTTTCGTAATGTTGGCATGAAACTGAATTTTTGTGGTAAGCTCGGCCGAGTTAATGGAGTTCACTCGACTAAGTTAGGCCAACTCGGTCGAGTTACTTTTGAATTCGGCCGAGTAGCCTTATGGCATAATCCTAATTTGCTACTGGAGTCGAGCAACTCAGCCGAGTGATTAATACACTCGACCGAGTGGCCCGGACTCGACCGAGTTACTGACTAGGGGACCGAGTGATTTTACTTTGGAGTATTTTGTGATGGTTCGCTATGTCAATTTGATTTCTTTTATGATAATGAATGTTTTTGTCCTGTGAATGATGAGTCGTGAGAATGTTGGTGTACGTATGAGTACGATTACGGTGGATGACTTGGTTGGTTGGAGAATGGTGGATGAGATGTGATGATGACGCGGAATGTCGGATGGAATATTTACAATTTATCTTGTGTACATTTGATTTCCATTGAGTTTGTGTATGTACTTGACGTGGTGATGATTTATGGGCTATATGCATTAGAATTTTGCTTGTAAGTGCCTTCGTCATAACACAATGTTTGCCTTTAAGGGGACTACTAATCAGATTGATACTATCTTACTTTCCGTTGGAGTTAGAAACACACTTATTAATTCTTTTTTTCGACGATTGTTGTAGATGGGTTGTGGGTGAACTTCGGGGACGACGTTCCTTTTAAGGGGGATAGATATTATCGCGACTTCATTCTTAACTGCCTTTCTTAAAAACACATTAAATCCAGTTTAGAGGTTGTAATTTCGTAGTTTTCGTAGTCGTAATTCCACATCATGTTGATATTATAAGAACAGATTCATATTGGTAGCGTATAAATTCACTTGGGAACAATTTAAGCCGTACATTCATATTATTGTAATTAATTGCAAAGGCACATTAGTATTATTACATGTTAAGGTCATGGGCACTCATTATATCGTTTTTGGCACACCCTTTCGCAAGTATTTGCATTCCCTATACGCTAATGTTATTTTACTCCTTTCACTTTGACTTGACTCCTTTAAGGGGGATAGAAACCTGGTTCACATTAATGCTTGTGTTAGTATCATGATTGTTGCTATGATCGTTACCGCTGTTTGTTTATAATCGATTGTGGGAAGATGGTTGCTTACCCTGGTATTTGGGGAGAACTTCGAGATGAAGTTCATTTTAAGGGGGGAAGATTGTAATACCCGGTATGCTAGGACACCCGTTGATGGGCCTTGATTGGAATACGGACCTTATGGGGTCATTTGGAGATGCTACTCGAGTGAGAATTTGACCGAGTTGTGCTAACTCGACCGAGTGAGGGTTAACTCGGCCGAGTGGCCTTGACTCAGCCAAGTGTGTGTTTTACTCGGCCGAGTTAGGTGACTCGAGAATGTTATTTTAGGACTCGGGGACGCGACATAATTCATTTTCCGTTATTCCTTTCTTTCCCTCCTACCTCTCCAAAACCCTAGCAGACATCCCCAAATCATTTCTACTCTCTCTCTATCTATCTCTCTCTCTCTCTCTCTTGGAGCCTTGACCTTGGAGCGGGGAATACGGGATTAGCACGTGGGTCAATGATGATTGCTTGTGTAGTTTATTCGATGCGAATGCTAATATCAATCGCGTGGTAGGTTATCTTACTTAGTATTCAGTTATTGTTTATTGTTATGATTGATTGTTTATGTTAATGTTGATGTTGCAATGTTGAGATTGATTAATGATTGTTGATGTACTGTGACTGTGGTTGATGGTGGAGTGGTGATGTGGTGGTTTGTTTGTGAGCTGTTGGAGACGGTCTCACCCTCGAGTTTCGCCGCTCGTGACTCCCATAACGGAGGGGGATGTGCACATGAATGATTCCGGGTCGCTCGAGCGTCGAGCGGGGATTTGGTGGGAGTGGCTGCGGTCCCCCACTGGCAGGGATTGCCTGTTACGATAGGAATCCATTGATTGGCGGAGTGGTGTTGGTTTGGTATGGGTGTTGGCAGAATGTTCACCGTGATGGTTACTCTTGCTTTGTATCTTATGTATGTTGGTATTGACTGTTA
Organism: Silene coronaria; assembly: GCA_028566215.1. Taxonomy (NCBI): domain Eukaryota; kingdom Viridiplantae; phylum Streptophyta; class Magnoliopsida; order Caryophyllales; family Caryophyllaceae; genus Silene; species Silene coronaria. The sequence continues at coordinate 4,509 of JAOWBH010160069.1, forward strand.
CTGACGTATGTGGTGTTGTTGTGTTGCTTTTCTTCTTTGTGCTCTGCTGTGATCCATTCGATATTGCCGGCAAATCGTGAGCCGTCAGACTAGCAGGTGTTAGTGATGCTGGCATGGTTGGGATCAGTTGAGGGCGCTCGGATGCGAGGTGGATCGTGGAGTCTCACTTAAATTTAGTTAATTAGTAGTTTGATGAGTTGTATTTTCTCCCGATTTTCGCTGTAATAACTTGTAATGATTATAATATGTTTCATTATGGTTTCGATGATGCTTACTTCCTCGGGAAACCGAGATGGTAATGCCACATCTTACCAAGGAAGGTCTTGCTGAAGGCTCCTCGGCAGGGTGGGGTGTTACAGTGTGTTTCTTAGGAGGTGCATACACGAGTGTCTACATGGAGGTGCTAAGAATATGGAAAATTATTAGCCTATTGTTGAAGATGTTGATGAAGAGTTCCGTATTGCCAAGGTAAAGGAGCCTGAGACCCCTATTGCGATCTAAGTACCATTTCCCCAACGGTTGCCAAGAAGAAGAATGAAAGCAAATTTTGTATGTTCTTAGATGTTGTGAAGATTTTTCAGGTAACCGACCCTTTCATTTATTTGCTTTCCCAAGTCCCTTCTTATTCAAAGTTCAGGAAAGAAATCCGCTCTAAGAAGCGATCTTTCAATGAGGTTGAGACCGTAGCTTTCACCGAAGAGTGTAGTGCACTCTTAAGAAATAATTATCCACCTAAGCTTAAGGACCCCGATAGCTATTCTATCTCTTGCACTATAGGCACATATACCATTGATATGGCCCTTTGAGACCTATGTGTGTAAGGGTCATGCCTCTCTCCATTTGTGAAAAACATAACATGGGTGCTTTAAAATGCACAAATATCACATTGAAAATGGGAGACCATTCTATGAAACAACCTTTGGGTGTTTTAGAAGATGTGCCTGACAAAGTTGGGAAGTTTTTCATTTTCGTTTACTTCCTTGTTCTTGACAGGGCCAAGGATTCTCAAATCCCAATTACTTTAGGTAGACCATTTTTTCACACTGCGGGCGCGGTGAATGATGTTAAGAATGGGAAGTTGACATTGCAGATGGGTAATGATAGGGTGACCTTTAGCAAAAACAACACCATAAGGAACCCCATGTTACAAGAGTCTTATTTTTCACTTGATGTTCTTGACTCTTCTTTTGCTTCTTCTATACCTCGGTCCTTAGTGATGGATCGTTGAAGGTACATGTTGGTGTTGATTGTTTTACAGGTGGGGATTCTAAGGGCACTAATACTAAGAGTGCTAGGAGGAGATATTATTTGAAGAGTTTAGCTTGGATGGAGAATTTCAGGGATGCTATGAATGAGAGCTTGTATTTTGACAAGCTCTATGACAAAGGTTGATTGGTGAAGATGGAGAACCAAAGACTAGCAAGACTTTAAATTGCGCTTCTTGGGAGGCAACCCGTGTTTATTTGTGTTTTCGAGCAATTTACTTTGTTGTTGGACATTTATTTGTATTGCTTTGTGTACAATTTCAATTGGTTGTAATAGTTAAGACAATTTAGTTATTTATAGTATTATAGTAGCTTGTTCTTTTCAGGTACCTTGGTGCGTGATTAGACTATACCGTTTTCAAGATAGCTTTGGGAGCTTCTACGCGGTTGTATGCTTTCTTTCCCTCTTTTATTTCCGTTGACTCTTTCCCCATCTCCCCTGGTGGTTTTTGTTGTCCTTTTATGTGTTTTTTGTGCTTAAACACGTTTTACACATTAAGACAATGTGTTGTTTTAGCTTGGGGCAGGGATTTAGTAAGTCTTTATTGCTTTTAATATATTTTCAAAAACCCATAAAAATCCAAAGAAATTGAAAAATCTAAAAATTTCATAAAAAGTTTCATAAAGAAATTGAAAAATCTAAAAATTTCATAAAAAATCTAAAAATCTAAAAATTCCATAAAAACCCCTATTGTAGCTTTTTAATCTAATGATTAGCTCTTTTGATGGGATTTGCATTCAAGGGGATGTCTTGACGTTGTGGGTGAGGGAAGGATTATGGACAAAATAGACTTGATCTTGACTCGGTAAGCTACATATAATGTAAGATAGAGCCTCCAGTGGCCGGTGCATCTATACTGGGTCCCATTTAGGTGTGTGTTACATCTAAACACACAAGTACGGTCTTTGTTCCATTTTTTATGAGCTTTGCTATCATGATTCCACTTGAAGCCATTCACATTGTCAAATTTTCCCAAAGTTTAGCCTCTTGTTACACATTGTTTCACATTCAAATCTAGCTACATTCAAACTTGCCTACCTTGCTGATCTAGTAGCTTATCGCGTGTGTTTGGGTGCTCATATTGGGACGTTGTTCATTTATTGTCATTGTGAGTTTGGTTGGGCGGGATTAATGATTTTCGTGCCTTTGATTTGTCTTATGTTCGAAAGAAAGAAAGAATTGGAAAAAAAAGATGCAAAAGAAATGAAAATAAAGAAAGAAGTTTGTGAAATAAAAAAAAATGATTAAAAAGAAGAGAAGAAGATTGAGAATTGCTTCCATGTTTTTGAAAGCTGTTGTTTGGGAAGTATTCTATTGATTTAAAATATAAATTGAGGCAATATGCTGCTTTTAGCTCTAGTTGTTGTTGCTTGGGAAGGTAAAGGTTTGGATTGAGCATCCTCGCACATTTTGGTTGTTGCTAGTTTAACCTTAGTTCCAGATGACCAAAATCATTTGTCCACCTCTTACCCATTGTCCCTAGCCTTCATTTTTGTCTTCTTGGCTTCTTTTCTTATGCATATGATCATAATTAGCATTGTCTTATTGATTTGGAATATCTCCCATACTAGATTGCGGGTGCATTCTCTAGAGCCATAGATAGGAGAGTGCCATTCTCACAAAAAATGCCTTGTTCATTTCATGAGTGTGAGTGTTTTGCCCGTAAGGAGTCCGATGTTAACAAGAGCACACAAGAGTCGAAATGTCCATGTTAAGTTCTTTATGTTGGGCACAACGTTTTGCATTTTCCCTATGCTCATGTTGTTTTGGGATTTGATTAATTAGCTTTTAAAGTTGTTTGATGGGATTGTCATTTGGATGGGATAATTGTTGCTTGTACCCTTGTCCTTGTCATAGTTGATATTATGTGCTTTCTTAAGGAAAAAAGGGTTTAGCTTGGGGAGTTTGATATGTTCATTTTATATATACTTTTCCTCCCCTTTAGCTCGATTTCACGTTAATTATCCACTTTTGAGCTAATATGGTTTTTGCAGTTATCGTGCTTTATTGTCTTTTGTAGGATTTGGGTCGTCTCTACGTCAAATCCCGTCATTTGGAGTAATACCGAGCAAGGCGAAGCTATGTGAGATGATTATTAGAGCTAAAGATGGCGTGTCGAGGACCTAAGAGAGTTCTGAGTCAAAAGGAACAAGTTTCAAGTTATTCCGAGCTTGTATGCATAAGTTACGATGATTTTACGAGGCATTTTCAAATGCCGTTCGTGACCCCTGGATACGACCCCTATCCCTTAGGGTCATGCTAAGGCTTAATAAGGAGAAGAAAATATGCTCAAAAGATGATAGTCACTACCCCTATCGGGATTAATGACCACGGACACATGGGGTTACATGCTAAAGCGAAAAGGAGAGAAAACAAGCGACGGAGGCCAAGCAAGTCACGACCCCGATCAAGGTTGGGTCTCCCCGATCGGGCTGGCAGGCCCCATAAGCCCGACGCTTCATTTTCTTGCTCGTTGTTATAAAATACAAGCCTTTATTCGTGTTTTGTATCTTTTATTCCGTCATTTATATATTGCTTTAGGGTTACAACTTCGTCTTTCTTTTACAATAATTCTCATCAAACATTTAGGTTATCAAATTTACAATTCATTTGGGTTTTATTCAAGCAATTGTTCATCCATTTCCTTGTTCTTTTGTTCAAGTTCTTATTTGGTATTTCTCTATTCCCAATTTCATTTTGTTATTTAAATTCCATTATTATGTTATTGATATCATCTATGATTGTAGTTAGTTTATCTATAATTATGCGTGAGTAGTTCTCTTAACTAGGGGGTAGGGAAGCCATGTATGATTGGCATGTTACGATCATTGAATTAAGATGTTGTTTTATCGATTTATTGTCTATCACATGCTTGCTTTATTTTGTTAGTCTTTGATTCTTGATCACAATATTTGATTAAACTTGTTATTTCATTTCCTAAGATCGAGAGGCAGGAATATAATTAGACTAAGCATGTTTTAGTAGACCGATCTAGTAATGGCGAGAGCTCGCTAGAAACCGTTATATGGTTGGTAATAAGGCTGAGAGGTGGTTACCGTTAGACCTAAACAATTATCGATTTTATGTTTTCCTATATTCAACATGTTTAATTTCTAGTTTACATGTGCAACCCAATTTTCCTAGATTCTTTATATCATTGTTATTTTCATCATTTTATTATCGTTTTTAATCACCAAACCTAAAACTCAATCGTAACTGATCTTGATAGAATTCACTCCATGACAGCCATTATAGCAACTACCGCTTCCTTGTGTTCGACACCTACCTCCCTAACTACGTTTGTTTGTTAGTTAAGCTTAAGGTATCTTTGTTAGGTGTGCGATAGTCTATCAAGTGTGTGGTGTCAAAATATGATGAGACATTAGATGAGATCTTGTGGCGATTTTTTTAAATAGAGTTGTTCTGATTGGTAGTCTGATGGTTATTTGATTTGAGAATTATACTGCTTAGCTAGAGAGATCAAGGACAATCTTAAAATTTGTTGATTAGGAATGAAAAATATTGGCCATCTTGGGGTGGGTTAGTTTCTCTTTCTTTTCCGATTGGTAGTTCGTTACCCAAGCAGGTCTTTTGATATTGTATTTGATTCTCAAAATCAGACCACTGAATAAATAATTAACGTGTTTAATTAACAATATTATATTCTTTTATTTTATCTATGTATATAGTATATACTCCCTCCATTTCAATCAAATCTATACACTTGGTTATAATATAACTCACATATATTCAACAAATGTATGGAACTGATTGGATTGGAGGAAGTATTAAATATACGATAACCACATAAGTGGCTTGTGTTTCCGTAATCGATTGTCTATAATGCTCTTATTAAGTATTTTTGTAAAAAAAAAAAAATTTGATGACAAATAAAGTAAGTCGGTGTATTGTCGTAAAACTGTGAATATGTTACTACCTTTCTTTTTTGCGAAAGACCGATACCAAATTCTGAACTTATACATGCTGCTAATATAAGTGAAGAAAGATTTCTACTACTCCAAATCTCAGGGATGTCTGGGAAATTTACTGAGGAGATAAGCCGTTGATTTTGATAGGATAAAGTCGGGAAAATTACGGAGAAATTGTAAAAGAAAACATCACATGAATACAAAACGAAAATGATAGTTTATTTGTAAATACAGGAGAATACTTACTTCAACAATAAAACTCACACTTCCAAGAGTTTAGGGAAATACTATGAATTAGAAACCCAAAAGTAACCAGTTATCCTAACAAAAGCATTTTGATTTTCACGTTTCATGGGTATAGTCACATGAATGTTGTAATACTTCGTATTCCACTCGGTCGAGTATGTGGTACTCGGTCGAGTGGCATTGCACCGGGTGAGTTGATTTTTGCCAGAATGTTATAAACGCGTATTACTCGAAGGTTTTGGGAGTCACTAGGAGAGGACGATTAGTATTTAAACCTAATCAGGTTCTAATCTCTCATTTTCTTTCCCTAAAACATTTCTAAACACTCTTAAGCATTCTAATCCTTCTCTAATCACTTTTGAGGAGATTCGTTGCAATTGATTGTGTAACACCCCCATTTATTTAGGAGCTTTTATCAAGACATTCCCAAATAAATAGGGTTGTTACCATCTTATTTGCCTTAGGCAGTGAATATGAAGGACAAACAATACGAAAGATACATTACATAAATGACTTAAACGAAAGTGTCTCAAGGACTTATTACAATTCCAAACTAAACTGAATAGTTTGATAGTTAAATTACATCACAGCGGAAACTAATAATGTCAAGACTTTAAATAAATTGTATGACAAATAAGGTGACACTAGACTCCAAGCCATCTCATAAGCCCCATCAGAAAGTTAGCCAACATCCAAAGACAGCTACTAATCCAAACCTGAAAATTAATCTGCTCCTCATTCAATTAAAGCAGGCGGAAATTTTATCATAAAACATAGGAACGTCAACCAACGGTTGAGCAGGACATATTAACCAACGGTTGGTTATGTTTAGATTTTGGATGTGGAGGCTTTTGTAAGAGATGTTTTGGTGGAAATTTGGGTTTTCATTGTAGGAGTTATAGGATAGGTGTGTGTTTTTTTTCTTTACATACCTTCTCCATCCATACAAGTCACACCCATTTGCACCCCCTTGCCCGTCCTCTTCTTGTTGAAAGCCATGTGCCATCATCATTGCTAAAACAAGGAAGCAACTACAAACAAGGAAACTACACAAAAGCGGTAAGAACTACCTTGAAGAACCATGTTCCCCAAGGTAAAAAAACACACGAACAATTCAAATACATAGCACTGTCCCCGGCAACCGGGCCATTTTGGGGCCGAGGTTGTTGTCTACGCAATCAAACAATTATTTATAACTCTACCAACTATCATAGCAAATAAGTGGAGGTCGAACCCATAGAACAGAGGTATTTGAATTGCTCAATGTAAGTCTACTGTTGCTAAGGTTGTCACAATTGAAATTGGGTTTATAGTCTAGACTAATGAAAGCATGTAAACAACAAATACTTTAATAAAGAGAGAAAAGTAGAAAAAGTGGATTCATATGGGTGACTAAGGTAGCTAGTAGGTTGGGTCTCTT